>AWOL01S0019800.1:82158-152875 GCA_000715115.1 Nicotiana otophora
CGAAATAGCATCCCGCGTTTTAGCCATCCTTATCACACCGCATGACTTCTAGTAGTTCTCCCTACTAGCCACGCGTATCAAGCCACTCTTATCTCATGGCATGCGTTTCAATACCCACACCTTATACCACCGCATGCGTATCAATATTATAATATATCATAATTTACACCTCAGGTGCTCAAATAATTTAACTTGCCAAAATAATTCAACAATAATATTTTTTCACAATAAAGAGCTCACGACTCGTGTCAAAATAATTCAACAATAATATTTTTCCACAATAAAGAGCTCACGGCTCATGTCAAATAATTCAACAATAATATTTTTCCACAATAAAGAGCTCACTGCTCCAACATAATGAGTACGAAAATCTTACAAAAATATTTAGGAGTAAATAATGTCGGAAAATAATATTTCAAAATCTTTAATACGTTGCTTCAATATCAAGTTTAAAAATGTCAAATACTTCATATTAATAATATTTAATTTAAATAAAATCAACCTTCAAATAATGCACAGAATAAAAGAAACCAAGTTACACCTAAATAGATAAAACAACTAGCAGGAAAATGTCAAGCAAATTTAAAATATAAACATTAAATCAATAATGTTTAATTAATGCGCAACAGTGATCTACACAATTTAAAACATAATCTTTCACATTTAGCCCGTGTACACACTTGTCACCTCGTATACACGACTTTTCACATATTACAATTATCAATTCTAGGGGGGAATTTCCCCCCCACAAGGTTAGACAAGTCACTTACCTCGACTTGCTCCAATTTAACCAAGTATTATGCTTTTTCGTCGATTTTCCGACTCCGATCGACTCGTATTTAATTATAATTAATTCGATACAGTCAACAAAAATTATAGTAATCAATTTCATAAGAAAATATTATAATTGTCAATAAAATCCGAAATTAGCTCAAACTTTGCCCGTGGGGCCCACATCTCGGAATCCGTCAAAACTTACAAAATCCGACAACTCATTCAATTACGAGTCCACCCATATCAATTTTACCAAATTCCGATAACAACTCGACCTCTAAATCTTAAATTTTTATTTTTGGAAGATTTTGCAAAAATCTTGATTTTTCTTCCATAAATTCACGCATTCATGATGTAAATGAGTATGGAATCATGAAATATAATCAATATAGGATAAGGAATACTTACCCCAATATTTTCCCGTAAAAATCGCCCAAATATCGCCCAAGAACCGTGCTCCAAAAATTCAAAACGCAATGAAGGAAATGACCATCTTTGGTCCTTAAGTTTCTACCCATCCGTCACTAAAAGTCCATTTTTCATCACTAAAAGTCCACCAGAACTTGCTTATACCAGCCTTCTTTCAATCGATCATAACTTTATGTACAAATGTCCAAATGATAAATGGTTTAACTTTATGGAAACTAAAATCAAACAATTACTACTTTCATGTTTTAAAATTTTTTTGATTCTTTATGAATTGCGAGATATAATCTTCCAAAGTCGGCTCCACGCATCAGAAATTTCTGGCGAAACTGCTCTACCAACCTTCATTCAATCCATCATACCATTCTGTACAAATGTCCAAATAATGAATGGTTTAACTTTCTGGAAATTAGATTCAAACAACTACAAATTTCATGTTTTTGAAAATTTTCCTATTCCTTATGAATTGTGAGATATAAGCTTCCAAAGTTGGCTCCACGCACCAGATATTTCTGGCGAACTTTCTGCCACCAACTCTCTTTGTCCGAAATCGATTCCGTTTACCTTCCCAAATCCACCCGAGACCCTCGGGACCTTAACCAATTATTCCAACATGTCCCAAAATACAATACGAACTTAGTCGAGGCTTCAAACCACATCAAACAACATCAAAACGACGAATCGCACCTCAAATCAAAATCTATGAACTTTGAACTTTCAAATTCTATATCTTGTGCCGAAACACATCAAATCAATTCGGAATGACTTCAAATTTTGCACAAAAGTCATAAATGACACAACAGACCTATTCCAATTTCCAGAATCGGATTGCGACCTCGATATCAAAAAGTTAACCCCTAGTCAAACTTCCCAAAAATTCAACTTTTGGCATTTCAAGCCTAATTCCACTACAGACTTCCAAATAAAATTCCGATCACGCTCCTAAGTCATCACCATACGGAGCTGTTGGAATCATCAAAATTCTATTCCGGGGTCGTTTGCACATTATTTGACATCCGGTCACTATTTGAACTTAAACTTTTAATTTTTCATCAAAATTCCATATCTCGGGCTAGGGACCTCGAAATTTTATTCCAGGTATACGCCTAAGTCCCAAATCACGATACGGACCTACCGAAATTGTCAAAACACTAATCCGAGTCCGTTTGCTCAAAATGTTGACCAAAGTCAACTTAGTTGAGTTTTAAAGCTCTAATTCACATTTTAATCCATTGTTCATCTGAAAACTTTTCGAAAAATTTTACGGACTGCGCACGTAAGTCGAGGAATAATAAATAATACTTTTCGAGATCTTAGAACATAAAATTAGTTATTAAATTTAAATATGATATTTTAGGTCATCACACGGCCACTCCCACCGTGGGTGAGATGACACCAGACTTCAGCTGCTTCAGCAATCCTTTAAGTGCAAAGTTGATCCCGATTTCAATCTGAATTACACCCGGGGCCCCCGGTACCCTGTCCGAATATACCAACAAGTTCCAAAACACATAACAAACCTACTCGAGGCCAAAAATCATATCGAACAACATCGATTCTACAAATCGCAACCCAATTCAAACCTATTGAAACCATGAACATCCAACTTCCAAAACTAACGCCAATTCATACCAAATCAACTCCGATTGACCTCAAAATTTGCACACAAATCATAAATGATACAATGGACCTATTCCAACTTCCGGAATGGGAATCCGACCCCGATATCAAGAAATTCAACTCCCGGTCAAACTTCTCAACATTCCAAATCTTCAACTTTCTAACTTTCGCTAAGTCAAGCCGAAACAACCTACGGACTTCCAAATCAATATTTGAACATGCTCCTAAGTCCAAAATCACCATACAAAGCTACCAGAACTGTCAAAACTCTATTCCGGAGCTGTTTACCCCAAAGTGAAACTCCGATCAACTCTTTCAACTTAAGCTTCCAACTTTGGGACTAAGTGTCCCATTTCACTCCGAAACTCACCCGAAACTAAAACAAACCACCCCGGCAAGTCACATAACCACAATATTACATAGAGGAAGCCATCAATAGGGGAGCGGGGCTAAAATACTCTAAACGATCGACCGGGTCATTGTAAATACCCACCCTTATTGCTCCGCCCAGACACTTAACATAATAGCCACCCATATCACTCCAATATCCATCAACAGTGAGATGCCATCCTTATGCTCCGCATAACAACAATAATGAGATGTCATCCTTACCGCAAAACAATAATTAATCCACACAACAAATTCACATATGCTAACATCACAACAACATGACATATCAACTCGTACCGCAAGTTCCCATAGGCCACAACCAATTAAAAACAACAATACAAATATCACTACAACACATAGCCTATGGCTCAAACACGATGTGTACAAAATCTCAATAACAATGAAATGAATGGGGATAGTAACGCAATAATGAACAACACCCTATTAAAAAACAACTTCAACTAAAACAGGTTAATGACTTTCAATAACATCAACTTCAATTAATTGCTTAAGAATAAACTCAATAATGAAGGTATTTCCATGAAATAACAAACTTCGGATTGTAGTGTATGTAATAAGCTAAAAATAAAATAGATGGCATTAACTAGCAACTACGTCTAAATACATAAGAATAACCCGGCAATAGAAAGATATCATGTAACAACAATTTCACTTAAGAATATCTCAACAATAAATGGAGTCACATAATTATAAAAGAGTATCATGTGAGGTGTTCACAGATCACAAGAGTCTGCAACGCTTATTCAAACAAAAGGATCTGAACTTGAGGCAACAAAGCTGGTTAGAGCCACTAAATGACTATGATATCACCATTTTTTATCATCCCGGGAAGGACAATATGGTGGACGATGCTATGAGTAGGAAGGCTGAGAGCATGGGTAGTCTTGCTTTTATTCTAATTGGGGAGAGACTGTTAGCTTTGGATGTTCAGACTTTGGCTAACAGGTTCGTGAGCTTGGATGTTTCGGATCCTAGCCGGGTTCTTGTTTGTGTGGTTTCACAATCTTCTTTGTTTGAGATCATCAAGGCACATCGGTATGATGATCCCCTATTTCATGTCCTTAAGGACACAATGCAACACAGTGATGCCAATGAGGTTACTATTGGAGATGATGGGGTGTTGAGGATGCAGGGTCGGATCCGTGTTCCGAATATGGATGGGTTGCATGAGTGGATACTTGAAGAGGGCCATAGTTCACGGTATTCTATTCATCTAGGTGCCGCAAGGATATACTAGGACTTGAGGAAGCACTATTGGCGGTAGAGGTTGAATAAGGATATTGTTGAGTATGTTGCTCGGTGTTTAAACTGTCAGCAGGTGAAGTATGAGCATCTAAGACCTGGTGGTTTGCTCCAGATGTTTGATATTCCGGAGTGAAAGTGGGAGCGGATCACTATACATTTTGTAACTGTACTTCCATGGACCTTGAGGAGATTTCATTCTATGTGGGTTATTGCGGACATACTGACCAAGTGTGCACACTTTATTCTAGTCGTGAAAACCTACTCTTCAGAGTAGCTGGCTCGCTTTTATATTCGGGAGATTATTCGCTTTCATGGTGTGCCAGTGTCTATTATCTCGTATCGAGGCACACTATTCATATTGCATTTTTGGAGAGCCATGGAATGTGAGTTGGGCACACTGGTCGAGGTAAGTACGGTATTTCATCCACAGACAGACGGACAGTCTATAGCACACAATTAAAATTTTAGAAGACATGTTACGTGCTAGCAGAGTTCGCCTACAACAACAACTATTAGTTGAGCATCTAGATGGATCCTTAAGAGGCCTTATATAGCAGGCGATGTTAATCTCCGGTTGGTTGGTTTGATCCTGTGGAGGCTAGGTTGCTGGGCACTGATTTGGTCCGTGATGCTTTGGAGAAGGTGAAGTTGATTTAGGAGTGGATATGCACAACGCAGTCCAGATAAAAGAGTTACGCTGATAGGAGTGCTCGTGATATGGCATTCATGGTGGGTGAGACGGTTTTACTCAGAGTTTCGCTCATGAAAGGTGTGATGAGGTTCGGGAAGAAGGGAAAGTTGAGACCTTGGTATATTGGTCATTTTGAGGTTCTTGAGAGAGTGGGTGATGTGTCCTACAAACTTGCTTTGCCACCCATCTTGTCGGGAGTTCACCCAGTGTCCTATGTTTCCATGCTTCAGAAGTATTATGGCGATCCGTTTCATGTAGTAGATTTCAGCTCAGTGCAAATGGACAGGGATTTGACCTATGTTGAGGCGTCGGTGGATATTTTGGACCGCTAGGTTCGAAAGTTGGGGTTAAAGAATATTGGTTCGGTGAAGGTTCAGTGGAGTGTTCAACCAGTAGGGGAGGCGACTTGGTAGACCAAGCATGATATGCAGAGTCGATATCTTCACCTTTTTGGCACTTCATGTATGTCTTTATACTCGTTTGAGGATGAATTTTTGTATTAGAGAGGGGGAATATAACGACCTAGCTGTTCGTTTTAAGTATTTTAGCCACGTTTCCTCTATGTAATGCTTTACATATGTATATTTATGGTTAGGTGAATTGTCGGGGTGATTGGTTTGGTTTCGGGGACGTTTTGGAAGGAGTTGGGACCATGTTGACATTTCGGCAACCTGGTCTGTAGGTTGGTTTGGTGCTTTTTGGTGTAAGTTAAAAAGTTGAAGGTTTGGAAGGTTGATAGGTTTAACTGAGAGTTGACTTTGATGGTATCAGGTTTGGAATTTAGTTCCAGTAGTTGGAATAGGTTCGTTGTGTTATTTGAAACTTGCATGCAAAATTTGAGGTCATTCCGAGTTGTTTAGGCTTGATCGATGTAAGTTTTGAATTTAGAAAGTTGGATTAGTTCCTTAGGCTTGAATTGAGGTGCGATTCATTGTTTTGATGTTGTTTTGTGTTATTTGAGGCCTCGAGAAGGTCTGTGTTATGTTTTGATATTGGTTGATGTGAATGGACGGGTCCTGGGGGCCTCGGGTGTGTTTCAGACCATTTCTCCATGTTTTGGAAATACTGATTCTCTGTTCTGGTTTCCTTCTTCGCGATCGCGATAGGGTAGTCGCGTTCGCGGAGGGTATTTTGTTTTATGGAAGGTGAGTTGTTCTTCACACTCGCATAGCTTGGGGATGTAGTGGCCTTCCCTATCGCGACGAAGGGGACGCGATCACGTAGAAGGAGAGGCTGGTAGGGGCGTCAGGCTTTTAGCCTCCGCGATCGCGAGTGGAGCACCGCGTTCGCAAAGTGTCAGCAGTGGAGTGCATTGCATTCGCGACCAGGGGCTCGCGTTCGCGAAGGGTTTTCTAAGATAGCATTTGGTTGTTCTTCACGATCGCAAAGTTTGTCCTGCGATCGCGAAGGGTATGCCTGGGCCCACCATAAGTACTCTATTTTTTAGGGTTTTATTCATTTAAACATATTTTGAGTTGTAGAGCACGGATTTGGATGATTTTGGAGGGGATTTTAAGGATTTGGATTGTGGTAAGTATTTTGACTCAGATTTGTTTATATTTCATGATTCCAACCTTGAATTTAGAGATTGCTTGATGAATCAAATTAAAGAATTTAGGGATTTTGGTAAAAACTTCTATAAAATACAAATTGATGATTTGTAGACCGGGTTCAGGTTCGAATTGGATGAAATTGGTATGGTTGGACTCGTATTGGAATAGGTGTTCGGAATTTATGAGTATTTCTGGGTTCTGAGGTGCGGGCCCGAGGTTGTGTAACGACCTGACCGGTCGCTTTGAGCATTTGCACTTCGTTCGGGGGTCTGAGGTCATAAGTAGCTTCATATGGTGTATTATGGCTTGTGTGTATCACTGGTTTTTGGTTTTCGATTGGTTCAAGATTCATTTGGAAGAATGTTTCTCAATTTAAAAGCTTTAAGTTGGAAGTATTTACCAAATTTGACTTTGGTGTATTTGTCCTTGGATCGGGGTTTTGATGGTACTGTTAGGTCCAGATGGTGATTTTGGACTTGGTCATATGCCTGGAGTTGCATTTGGATGTTTCTAGAAGGTTTTGGCGCTAATTGGCAAAAGTTAGTAATTTGAAGGTTTGAAAAGTTCATAGATTTAGCCGGGAGCTGAATTCGATGTTATCGGGTTCGGATTGTGGTTTCGGGAGTTTGAATAGGTTCGTTAAGTCATTTGGAACTTGAGTGCAAAATTTGATGTCATTCCGAGTTGACTTGATATGGTTCGGTACGAGTTTTGGAAGTTAAAAGTTCAAAAGTTCATTAAGTTTGATTTGAGGTGCGATTCATGGTTTTGAGGTTGTTATATGGGATTTGAGACCTTGAGCAGGTCCGTATTATGTTTTGGGACTTATTGGTATGTTCGGTAGGCTCCCGAGGGGCTCAGGTGAGTTTCAGATAGGTTCGGGTTGTGTTGCACTCGTTTTTAATGTTTTGACATCGTTTCTTCAAGCATAAATGGTTCCACATTAAGCAAATGAGCTCTAAATTCTGTTTTGATTGAATAATTAGATTCGTATCGTACTTACGGAGCCATAGCAATAAGAATCGTCGAATTTGGACATCGTATGAGGGAGTTATGCTCATTGTAGTGTCGGAGAAGAAAACTGGTGTTGGTGCTTCGCAAATGCGAAGTTGGGTCCGAATCTGCGACCCCGCAGGTGCAAAAAATGGTCTGCAAAAGCGGAAATGACAGATGGAAAACCGAAGGTGCAGATTTTTGGGCACAAAAGCGGAAATCCTTGTGTATAAAAAAATCAGACTGTGTTCTTTTGGTATCTTAAGTTCTAGAGCTCTGATTGAGGTGATTTTCGTGGAGTGCTTCTTGTCTTTTCATCGGGGTCAGTATCTAACCTCAATTTTTGTATTTTTAACATGATTACATTAGTTCATTTGTGAATTAATCCATGTTTCGATTGGAGATTTGAGGTTTTTTGTTTATCAAAAACTTATCGAAAGTGAATAATTGAGTTTTGAATATCGATTCGGAAACAGAATTGGATAAAATTAGTATGGTTGGACTCGTAATTGAATGGGTTGTCAAACTTTATGTGTTTTGTTGGGTTTCGAGGTGCGGGCCCATTTTTAACTTTTTGGCTGACTTTGAATAATTGATTAAAGATTCGATCTTTATCGTTTGGGTTTGTTTCCTATGGCATTATTTGATATGTTTGAGTTGTTTTTGGCTACTTTCGAGCCGTTCGGAGGTTGATTTGTGTGGGATGTCATTTCTTGAGTATCGGTTGGCATGCTCAGTATTTGATTTGGCTTGCTTGAGGTAAGATACATATCTAAACATGGATTTGAGGGTAAATATCCCTGAGAACTATGTTACATGATATATCTTGGGTGACGCACATGCTAGGTGACGGGTGTGTGGGCACGCACCGTATTAATCATGATTTAAGTTGACTTTTAGACTATTATCGGACTTGTTTTGCTGTTATATCCGTGTTCTCCCTACTTGGTTGATTATCTGATATGTGATTCATGCTAGAAGTCATGTTTAGGCTATGTGATTATTTGGTTGAGACCTATTACGACTATTACTGTTATTTTGGGCTATTTTATTTAACTGTAATTACATATTCAGTCATGATTCTTCATTTACATATCATATCTCAGTCTTTGTTCGTTATTTGTTGCTATATCACACGTTGTTGTTGTTTTCCATATGTGGTACTGTTTGGGCTGAGTGATATGAGATTGTGAGCCCGTGAGGCTTGAGAGTTTGATGATTGAGGTAGGCCTCAGAGCCATGTTGAGAGAGTGTTATGTGGATTGAGATACACACCGCAGCAGGCCATATTGGCTTTTGATTAGCACTTAGGCAGGATTCGCCCCTCCGGAGTCTGACATACCAGCACTGAGCGCATGTACAATGATATATATACACATGCTTTGGTGAGGAGCTTTTGAGCTAGGCATCCGTACAGTGCGGAGTGATTTTGTGTGTGTGATGGAGTGCGGGAATTGAGCCGGGCACCTTGAGTGGACATAGAGTGAGGGTACTTCATGATATCTCTATGAAATCATTTACTTGACACGTATATTTGACATGTGGGCATAGAGATGCACTTTCCTTATGCTAGCTGGTGATGCGACATTGATGATTTGACATGTATATTTGACATATTGGCATATAGATGTTTCTTCCTCCTGCAAGTTGGTAATGTGACATTGATAGTTGACATGTATACTTGACGTGTAGATATACAGACCTATTTTCCTCACGCTAACTAGTAAGTGAAGATTTTTACTTTATGTTGGAAATTTGAAACAAATATAGGTCTTTTGATAAATTTATGTTCAATTGATTCCAGTGGTATGATTTGGACTTGGACTTAAGTTATCGTTTTTACTGCTTTCATTATAGTATTCTAAGCCAATATTGACTATTGGTGTTGGACTCTGCCCATCTTTCGGGCTTATCATTTCTTTCAACATGGGTTAGGTTTGTTACTTATTGAGTACATAGGGTCAGTTCTACTCATACTACACTTTTAAACCTTGCGTGCAGATCTTAGAGTTGATGTTACTATTTATGGTGGGAGCTGGCATTGCAGATGTACTTGCGTTCCGGTTATAGTTGCCATTTATCCTTGGTAGCTTGAGATTTGCAAATCTATTTATGTGTATTTCGAATAGATGATATGGAACGGACTGACTCTCTTCTCTCATCTTCATTAATCTCTCATCTCTTTTATTCGTTTTTTGACTTTTACCACTGAATTCCGTCGACGGCGAACGAAAGAAAACAGTAGTTCATCGCTCAGTCCCCCCATCGAATGCTTTCTTTGTATGTTGTCTGATCTACAGTATTCAGAGAATTGATCGGGATAGAAAAAGAACCCTCCATTGGATTATTACGTCATTGTACAGTGGAGTTTTCTGTTAATTATGGGTGATAAAGATTCTAGCAAGGTGCAGAGAAATTACAGGGTTTTCCCCCCAATCTTCATCGGCCATTTCCCCCTTTTCAGCTATCATAACCCATCCCCTCGTCCCTTCGCCATTTTGGCCGGTGGAACTCCATTTTTGGAGCTTCAAAATCAAACACCATTTCTGGGCGTAACTTGTATTCAACATCAAACACCAGTTCTAGACTGCCAATTTGCCCTTCCCAGATTCCACTCCATCTATTTCTGATTTAGATTTCTTGGTTGGTCTAAATTCCAGAGAAAGCATAAAAATATTCGAAGTTTCTTCTTCCTATTTGAACGAGAAATACATAGAGTATTCCTTCAGCTCGTCGCAATCCATCATGGCCAGATTCCAGTTAACTTCAAGGGCTGTAATCTAGGTTCTATTATTCCTCTCTTGTCTTGATATTTTAATAGTTTGATATTTTAGCATAATTGTATCTCCTTGCCTGCCTATTTTATTCTTGAGTCTTTAGTTAGTATTTGCCCTAGCATTGTCAAATTAATTGCATTAGTAATAGCTTTGCCTACTCGTTTATATTGTTAACTACCTGTTTACACCTTTATTTTGAATCTTTATTTCAAATATCCCCTAGTAGTTCTGTTCTAGTTTTGCACATTATTTTGTGATCTTAAGTTATAGATTATAGCCCCCTTTAGCTCTTGTATTGTATTCCTTCACCTATTTTTCTATTTGTTTTATTTCTTCTCCTTTTTTTCTATCCTTTAGTTATAGATTATAGTTCTTTTAGTTCCTTGGTTTTATTACTTCACATGTTTTCTATCCTTTAGTTATAGATTATAGTTCCTTTAGTTCTTTTATTTTATTTCTTCACCTATTTTTCTGACCTTTAGGTGTAGATTATAGTTCCCGTTAGTTCATTTATTTTATTTCTTCATCGGTTTTGTGACCTTTAGTGGTTGATTATATTTCGGTAATTGATTTTAATTTTGTCACTTGTTTTCGGGATAATGCTTTTGTAGTGACTCCTAGATTATTGTGGCTTTGGTGAACAATGATAGGGTAAGGTCTTGTCCTCGGGGGTGTCAGCACGGGGGAGGGGCTGCGGGGGGTAAGAGGGCTAAGGGAGCTACTAGGATGAGAGTGGGGTCTTGGAACATATGAACTCTTATTGGAAAATTTGTAGAGTTAGCGAAGATTCTAGAGAAAAGGAAGATTAATATAGCTTATGTACAAGAGACTAGGTGGGTAGGAGATAAGGCGCGGGATGTGGGCAGTTTCAAACTTTTGTATTTTGGGAGGGTAGGGGGCAGGAACGGGGTCGGTATCTTGGTTGATAAGGACCTTCGATAACTAGTAGTGGAGGTTAGGAGGGTGAATGACATGCTGATGACTATTAAGCTAGTTGTTGGAGGTTTTACTTTGAACATAATGAGTGCGTATGCACCCGAAGCATGCTTGGATGAGGAAGTCAAGAGGCTTTTCTAGGAGGATTAGGATGAGATGGTGCGTGGTATCCCACATACCGAGAAGCTTTTCATAGGAGGAGATTTTAACGGCCACATTGGAGCGACGTCTGGGGGATATGATGATGTGAATGGTGGATTTGGTTTCGGAGATCGAAACGGAGGAGGAACGTCTCTGTTGGACTTTGCTAGAGCATTTAATTTCATGATAGCAAACTCGAGTTTTTGGAAGAAGAGGGAGCACTTGGTCACCTTCCGGAGTTCGGTGGCCGAGACTCAGATTGATTATTTACTCAGCAGGAAGTCCGATAGAGGTATTTGCATGGATTGTAAGGTCATCCCGAGTGAGAACCTATAGACCCTTCATAGGCTCCTGGTCATGGACCTTGAATTCACGAGGAAGAGGAGGAAGAGGGTGATGTATAGCCAACATAAGATAAAGTGGGGAGCCTTGACGGAAGCTAAAGTGCAGGAGTTGGGGGTCAAGCTGGTGACTATGGGGGCTTGGAGGAGAAGTGGGGACGTAAGAGTGATGTGGACCACGATTGCACAGTGCATTAGGGAAACCGCGAGAGAGGTATTAGGGGTCTCAAAGGGTTACTCTGGTGGTCACAAGGGAGACTTGTGGTGGAATGGAGAGGTGCAAGGAAAAGTGAAAACCAAGAAAGCAACATATCTGAAGCTAGTGGAAAGTGTAGACGAGGAGGAGAAGAGGGTGAATAGGGAGCATTATAAGTTGGCTAATAAAGAGGCAAAGCTAGCAGGTTCGGCGGCCAAGACTGCAGCGGTTAGTCATTTGTATGAGGAACTCGAGGGCTGAGGTGGGGATAAGAGGTTGTTCAGGTTAGCAAAGGCGCGGTAAAGGAAGGCGCGTAACTTGGACCAAGTGAAGTACATCAAGGACGAAGAAGGTAGAATGTTTTTGAATGAGGGTCTTATTCGTCAGAGATGGCAGACCTACTTCCATCGTCTCTTGAACGAAGAGGGGGACAAGAACATTTTACTAGGTGATTTGGAACTCATCGGGAGTCATTGTGACTTTGAGTTCTGTAGGCAGATTAGAATTGATGATGTTGAGGGGGTTATGTGTAAGATGAGTAGGGAAAAAACGACCGGGCCAGTTGAAATCCCGGTGGAGTTTTGGAAGAGTGCGGGCAAGGAAGGCTTGGAGAGGATCACTAGGTTATTTATTGTCATTTCTAAAATGAAGAAGATGCCCGAAGAGTGGCGGTGGAGCACGATGGTTCCTATATACAAGCAATAGGGTGATATCCAAAATTTCAATAACTATCGGGGTATCAAGCTGCTTAGCCATACTATGAAAGTCTGGGAGAGAGTGGTAGAACTAAGGGTGAGGAGGAGTGTGTCTATTTTCGAGAACCGGATTGGGTTTATGCCGGGGCATTCGACTACAAAAGTCATCCACCTTGTTAGGAGATTGATGGAGTAGTATAGAGAGAGAAAGAAGATATGCATATCTTGTTCATCGACTTTGAAAAGGCATATGATAAAGTTCTGAGGGAGATTTTGTGGAGATGTTTGGAGGCTAAAGGTGTACATGTTGCCTAAATTAGGTTGATTAAGGACATGTATGATGGAGTAAAGACCCGAGTGAGGATGGTGGGTGGGGACTCGGACCACTTTTCGGTTAAGATGGGGTTGCATCAGGGGTCGACACTCAGCCCTTTTTGTTTGTTCTGATGATGGATGTATTGATGTGCCACATCGAGGGGGAGGTGTCGTGGTGCATTCTATTAGTAGATGATATTGCATTGATTGACGAGATGCGAGACGGGGTGAACGCGTAATTAAAGGTATGGAGGTAGACCCTGGAATCTAAAGGTTTCAAGTTGAGCAGGACCAAGACAAAATACTTGGAGTGTAAGCTCAGTGGAGAGACTCAAGGAGGGGAAGGGGAGGTAAGGCTGGACTCGCAGGTCATGCCTAGGGGAGGGAGTTTTAAGTACCTTGGGTCTATTATTCAGGGGGGTGGGGAGATTGATGAAGATGTCACACATCGTATTGGGGTGGTATGGATGAAATGGAGACTCGCTTCCGGTGTTTTGTGTGACAAGAAGGTGCCACCGAAACGTAAGGGTAAGTTCTACAGAGTGGTGGTCCGACCAACGATGTTGTACGGGGCTGAGTGCTGACCAGTCAAAATCGCTCGTGTACAGAAGATGAAGGTAGGAGAGATGAGGATGTTGAGATGGATGTACAGGCACACCAGGTTAGATAGGATGAGAAATGAGGTTATTCGCGACAAGGTGGGTCTGGCGCCTATTGAGGACAAGATGCGGGAAGTACGACTTAGGTGGTTTGGTCATGTGAAGAGGATGAGCACAAACGCCCCGGTGAGGAGGTGTGAGAGGTTGACAACTGAGGGCCTACAGAGAGGTAGAGGTAGGCAAAAGAAGAGGTGGGGAAAGGTGATTATGCAAGATATGGCGCATCTTCAGCTGATCGAGGACATGACCCTTGATAGAAAGGTGTGGAGGTCGAGGATTAGGGTAGTAGAGTAGGTATTGTAGAATGTTCAAAATAGTGGTATTGGCACGCAGTCTCGATTTCTATTGTAGTAGGTTTTTATGACTAACCGTTGTTTTCTTTCATTGTTGATCAACTTACAGTCTTATCATTTTTATTCTACTTTTATATGGCTTTTTGGTATTGTCCCTTCTTATCTATAATTTCATTAATGTGGTGCTTATGCTTTCCTAAGCCGAGGGTCTATTGAAAACAACCTCTCTATCCTCATAAGGTATGGGCAAGGTCTACGTACATACTACCCTCTCCAGACCCCACGGTGTGGGATAATATTAGGTATGTTGTTGTTGTTGTTGTTCGAATATATGATGTATTTATTTTATACCAGCTCTGTAAACTCTACATCTTAGAAGGTCATGATTTATACTACCAATCCTTGGGAGTTTGTATAGCAATTTAGTTATTTGACTCATTTACTATTATTATTCTCATTTGAGTTGTGTTGATTGTTAATTGACTTACCTAGCTGGTCGGGTTAGGTTCTATCATGACTAGTTGGATTTTGGGTCATGACAAGTTGGTATTAGAGGTCTAGGTTCATAGATTCTACGAATTATGAGCAAGTGTCTAGTAGAGTCTTGCGGATCAGTATGATGACGTCCATACCAATATTCGAAAGGCTACCAGGCATTTAGGATACACTTCCCATCTTTCTTTCCTTATTGTGCAACATTGATTCAACTTGAAGCGTATCTCTTTGAATTCCTTCCACTCACTCGTATGTTACGGGAGCATTCAATATCAGTTGTGCATTGACAACTTGCGATTCCATGGATGAGGTGCGATATGTGTTTTATATGCTTTGGTGATGGCCCAGTCTGGAGGACTTGAGGCCAGGTTTGGACAACACTTTTGGCTTGGTAGTTTCAATTGTGTAAGCATGTGCTTTTGGACTTATATGTATGGTAGTGTCCCTAAGAGTGTGATTTATGGCTCGGTGAGTGGTTAGATGGCTATATGATGAGTATGATGTGATAGCAGGATGTGTTTAGATGGCTTGGGTGTGACGAAAAGAGTTTTCTTGGGATATGAAAAGGACTATTTGGTTCTTGATTTATGTCTTAATGTGTTGTACAATCTCGAGTTATGATCGTGTTGAGGGATCTTTCATTTTGTTCATTTGTGGGATGAAGTAGATTCTTATGTCTTTTTGGCAAGTTTAGGCTCAAGAAGATTTAGCAATTGCATAGTGGTTGTGACCATGGTAGGGCATAGAGAGATGCTAGTTTGAGGCTAAGTAGGTGGGTTATCACTTGTGAGGTAGTCTACGAATGTGTGATTCTTATGATGTTTTCTTGAGAGTTTCTTTCTACAAGTGGGTTATATGTGAGGAAGTTGGCTTGACTATCACGAGGATGAATGTGAGTTTGGCAAATGATTTGAGGCATTTTTATGATTAGAGATACATGAGCTTATGGAAGATTTAGTTGAATTATAGTGTGAGATTATGGAAGTAATGGAGTAAGGGTATTGTGGGTTATCAGATGTTGTGTTTTATGGCTTTGAGCAAAGTGGGGGAGTCAGCTATCGACGAACAGATTGCATGGTTATGTGTTATATTGGTTTCGGTCCGAGACATATTTGAGGATCGGTTGCGACATGAAGAGATTGGCTTTGAGGATGACTTGAGCAAGGGAATTGCTGGATGTATGATATGCTATACTTTATGGGGATACTGGAAATCTTTTAACCATTCAGGTTGTTATTAGTAGTGGAGGTAGTTTGCATTGAGTAGGGATTCACTCGATTGCTTAAATATGTGGAGTACTTCTTTGGGTGTTGGTGTGCTAATAGATCACATGTCGTTTGGCTCGTTCGGTAGGTGCATTTGGGATTAGAATATGGTGGATGACTCTCAAGAAGGTTCTATGGGTTCGAGATTCATATGTGGTATTTGCAGAATTTTCTGATTTGTAAAGGCTATGATCTGAGATTAGTGATGGATGGTGTCAGGACTCACGGTACTTTTGTATCATTATGGATTCTACATTTCAGTATTAGAGAGGTTAAGGAAACAACTTTATATTTGTGGGTGGTCTCTTCAAAGAGGCATTTCGGTTGTGGTACGTTTGGGTGCTTAAGAGGGAATACAATGGCTTACGGGCTTTAGGACAACGTAGTTTCATGCTAGGATCTCTTATGGTGAGCTTCGAGTAAGGATCTTGGTTTACTGGTAAGGAGAAGTGTTAACTTGAAGGCAATTCGAAAGACACTCGGAGAAATAGGACAGCTTGGTGGTAGGGTGGATTAGCATAGTAATGGATATGATCGGTTCTTTTGGTTCTTATGAAGTGGTGGGTCTTTACCGGTGCTTTGTGGAAATAATCTTGGGTTTGAAAACCTGTGTGACTTGGTTGATTAAATTGATTCAGTTTTGATGGCTTGGTTATGTGCAAATGGGTTTCAAAGAGTTCTCGATAATTTTGACCATGGCTTGGGACATATGTTTTTGTCAGGTATGAAGGGTATGTTACGTGTTGTGATTTTCTCTTGCTTGGGAGTCTAGTGGAAGGTTTCTGGCTGACGGAATGTGTATTTTGTTTGTGATCCGGGGTTGACAATGGGGTTTCCATGTTTTTCTATGATGGCATGATGTATTCGATGTGATATGTGTGATTGAGATTTGCATGTGCAAGTTTGTGGTTCAATATTGAAGGGACGATCATGAGTTCTAGATAGCATGGATGACTTTAGATGCTTAGAAGAATGTTGGCACTATTTTGATATCACCTGAGGAGAGCATGTATTTCAAAAAGGAGCACTGTGTTTTGACTTGGAGTATGCTTGACTGGTATTACTGTAATCGCCTGGTTGATCGACTGCTGATGTTCAAATTTTGGCTATGTAGTGTGAAAGAGTTATGGAAGTGTTTCTCTTGAGTTGATTGCGTATGAGGGACATGTTATCTTTCTGAGTGGTGAAGTTGGGATCAGACTTAGAGATTCGTGTATTCTAGGGATTTGAAGATCAGAAAGGTTCTCCGAGGTAGGTTGTTCCTTGGTTGTGGACAGTGAAGGTATGTTAAGAGGTTGACAATAGAGTGTATGTATTGTGAATGGGTTATTGTGGACCTTTCAGAGGATAGCTATCTATTTCGGGAGGATCGGAATTGAATTGGAGGCTACTAGTAGGCCCATTGATTATATGCGTTCTACATCGGGTTAGATTTGTTTACTTAGCACATCTATTGTTGAAAGGTGTGTCATCGGTTAGAGTTGGTATTATTCATGCCTGATATATTGAGGTGTTTCTCTGCTATGCTACAATAGGTTGTGAGACTGTTGACTATTTACACTCATGATGCGCTTCTCTTTGGGCCTTGTGGTAGAATTCGAGTGAGATGGTTCTTGGGGTGTTGAATGGTTGATTACACCTTGTTATGGTTTTCCTGTTTGTGGTATATTGTCCTATCTATTTCTCCATGGTTATGATCATGCACATCACGTATTTGTTGTTGATATGTATATAGTTATTGATTATGAGTATCATGGTTCAAGGTATTTCATGGGGACAGGGGGTTTGGATTGGGTCACGCGTCGCTGTAGAGTTATGTTGGGATATGATCCTTTGTGTTTATCTTGTGTGGTTTGGTTCTTCTTTGTGTGATGGGTTCATAGCAGTGCACTTGTGGTGGTATCTGTTGAGCTTACTGAACAATTCTCTCATTTGATTCTCCTTCCAATATTGGGAGCATTCAAGTTGTTGCTTGTTTGGTGCATGGATTGCATGGTATGTGGCTCTAGATAGTATTAGTATGGCATGTCATTTGAGTAGATTGTACTGGATAAGATGAAGTTGTTGCAACTAGAATGAGTGCTATGGGATTTGATTTAGGTATGTTTGGGAGAATAACTCTATAGTCATCTTAGAATTTGGCTATAGTTCTTATCGGGCGAAGGAGTCCCATGACTTGTTGATCTGATGAGTGGTTATGAGTTTCTACACCTTTCTTTCATTATTGGCAGTGTACAAAGGTTTTGGGCAAGGTTTTATTTGACATTAGGTTTGTTACTGGTACCAGATTTGTTATTGAGTAGCTATTATTGTCGGAAGTTATTGCTATGAATATTTGAGTTATGTGGTATATCATATGATTATATCTTGGGTTATGGTTATGACTTGATACAGCTTGTTCAGACTTATATAGTGTACAGATGCAAGAATCGGGCCTTATAATGGATTCCGAGTGTTGGAGATTTAATTCTAAGGCTTATGAACTAAGGTTGTAGTGAAGATTTTCAATTAGGTTGTATTGTCGGGCTTATATGGACTGTGGTGATGTGGGATCACCCATGCGTACGTGCATGGCGAGCTTATACGGTAATTTGATGGCTTTGAAATGACTATTGGCGCGTTCGAGGACGGATGTATGTTTAAGTGGGGGAGAATGTAATGACCCGACCGATCGTTTTGAGAATTTGCACTCAGTTTGGGGGTCTGAGGTCATGAGTAGCTACACATGGTGTATTATGACTTGTGTGTATCGCCGGTTTTTAGTGTTTGAATGGTTCGGATTGATTTTGAAGAATGTTTCTCAATTTGAAAGCATTAAGTTGGAAGAGTTGATCAAGTTTGACTTTGTGTATTTGACCTCGGATCAGGGTTTTGATGGTTCTTTTAGGTCTGAATGGTGATTTTTTACTAGGGCATATGCCCGAAATTGTATTTGGATATTTCTAGAAGGTTTTGGCGCTAATTGGTGAAAGTTGGCAATTTGAAGGTTTGGAAAGTTCATATATTTGACCAGGAGTTGACTTCTATGTTATCGGGTTCAGATTGTGGTTCCAGGAGTTGGAATAGATTTGTTATGTCATTTGAAACTTGTGTGCACAATTTGAGGTCATTTCGAGTCGATTTGTTATACTTCGGCACAAGTTTTGGAAGTTGAAAGTTCAAAAGTTCATTAAGTTTGATTTGAGGTGCGATTCATGGTTTTGATGTAGTTATATCGGATTTGAGTCTTCGAGAAGGTCCGTATTATGTTTTGGGACTTATTGGTATGTTCGGACAGGGTCCTGAGGGGCTCGAGTGAGTTTCAGATAGGTTTGGGTTGCATTGCACCTGTATTTTATGTTTCAACGTCGTTCCTTCAAGAATAAATGGTACCACATTAAGACAATTACCTCCAAATTCTGTTTTGATTGAATAATTAGATCCGTATCGTAATTAAGGAGCCATAGCAAAAAGAATCGTCAAATTTAGACATCGTATGAGGGAGTTATGCTCATTTTAGTGTCGGGGAAGAAAATGGGTGTTGGTACTTCGCAGATGCGAAGTTGGGTCCGCATCTGTGACACGAAAGATGGTCTGCAAGAGAGGAACTGGCAATTAGAAAACCGCAGGTGCGAAATTTTGGGCGCAAAAGCGGAAATCCTTGTGTATTAAAAAATCATAGTGCGTTCTTTTGGTATTTTGAGCATATCTTGGGTTCTAGAGCTTCGATTGAGGTGATGTTCGCAGTGTTCTTCTCGTCTTTTCATGGGGGTCCGTACCTAACCTCAATTTTTGTAATTTAACATGATTATGTTAGTTCATTTGTGAATTAATCCATAGTTTGATTGGGGAATTGAGGGTTTTTATCAAAAACCTTTCTAAAGTGAATAATTGAGTTTTGAAAATCGATTCATAGCCGGAATTGGATGAAATTAGTATGGCTGGACTCGTAATTGAATGGGTTGTCAGAATTTGTGTGTTCTGTCGGGTTCTGAGGTATGAGCCCATGTTTGGCTTTTTGGTACTTTGAGTAGTTGATTAAAGATTCTATCGTTATCGTTTGGGTTTGTTTCCTATGGCATTATTTGATGTGTTTGAGTTGCTTTAGGCCAGTTTCGAGCCGTTCGGAGGTTGAAATGCACAAGATGACATTGTTTAAGTATCGATTGGCTGCTCGATATTTGATTTGGCTTGTTTGAGGTAAGTAACATATCTAAACTTGGATTTGAGGGTAAATATCCCTAAGAACTATGTTATATGAGATGTATCGGGTGACACACATGCTAGGTGACGGGCGTGTGGGCACTCACCGGCATAATCATGATTCAAGTTGACTTTTAGACTATTACCGGACTTGTTTTGGTGATATATCTTGTTATATATGTGTTCTCCCTACTTGTTTGATTATCTAAGATGTGATTTATGTTAGAAGTCATGTTTTGGATATGTGATTATTTGGTTGAGACCTATTGAGACTATTTCTATTGTTTTGGGCTATTTGATTTAACTATATTTATGTAGTCAGTCATGATTCTTCATTTACATATCATATCTCAGTCTCTGTTAATTATTCGGCGTTACATCACATGTTGTTGTTGTTTTCCATATGTGGTACCGTTTGGGATGAGTGATATGAGATTGTGAGCCCATGAGATTTGAGAGTTTGACGACTTAGGTAGGCCTGAGAGCCATGTGGAGAGAGTGTTGTGTGGATCGGGCTGCACGCCGCAGTAGGTTATACTGGCTTTATTATTATTATAGAGATCGGGTTGCACGTTGCAACAAGCCTTATTGGCTTATTATTATTATTATTACTATTATTATTACTATTATTACTATTATTATTATTATTATTATTATTATTATTATTATTATTATTATTATTATTATTATTATTATTATTATTATTATGTGGATCGGGCTACACGCCGCAACATGCCATATTGGCTCTTGATTAGCGCTTGTGAAGGATCCACACCTCCGGAGTCTGACATACCATCAGTGAGAGCATGCACAATGATATGTATACACGTGCTTTGGTGAGGGGTTTTTGAGCCAGACACCCATACAGTGCTGAGTAATTTTGTGTGTGTGATGGAGTGAGGGTATTTGATGATATCTCTGTGAAATCATTTACTTAACACGTATATTTGACATGTAGGCATAGAGATGCACTTTCTTTATGCTAGCCGCTGTTGTGACATTGATGATTTGACATGTATATTTGACATATAGGCATATAGATGTATCTTCCTCATGCTAGTTGGTAATGTGACATTGATGGTTGACATGTATACTTGACATGTTGACATAGAGACATATTTTCCTCATGTTAACTAGTACACGGAGATTTTTATTTGATGTTGGAGTTTGGAAACATATATAGATCTTTTGATAAACTCATGTCTAATTGATTCCAGCAGTATGATTTGGACTTGGACTGTTATACCTGAAAAGTATGTTGATTATTTCCATAATTGTGAACAAGCTGAGCATCATATCTTTGTGTTATTGTTTTTACTGCCTTCATTATAGTATTTTGAGTTAATATTATCTATTGGTGTTGGACTCTGACCATCTTCCAAGCTTGTCACTACTTTTAACCTGAGGTTAGGTTTGTTACTTCTTGAGTACATGGGGTCGGTTGTACTCATACTACACTTCTGCACCTTGCGTGCAGATCTTGGAGCTAATGTTGCTGTGTATGGCGGAAGCTGGCATTGCAGATGTAATTGCGTTCTGATTATAGCTGCCTCTTGTCCTTGGTAGCTTCAGATTTGCAAATCTATTTATGTGTATTTCGAACATATGATGTATTTATTTTGTACCAGCTCTGTAAATTCTAAGTATTTGAAGCTCGTGATTTGTACTACCAATTCTTGGGATTTTGTATAAAAATTCGGTTATTTGACTCATTTACTCTTGTTATTATCATTTGAGTTGTGTTGATTGTTAATTGGCTTACTTAGCTGGTTGGCTTAGGTGCCATCACGACTAGTTGGATTTTGGGTCGTGACAGGTTGACTTTTTCGGTTGACTTTGCTTAATTGAACCAAGATTGTAGCTTTATCGTTTGGGCTTGTTTCCTAAGGCTTTTATTTATATTATTAAGTTGTTTTGGCTAGATTCGAGCCGTCTGCAGATTGATTTGTGCGAAAAGGGCTTCTTTGATTATTGATTTAGCTTATTTGAGGTAAGTATCTTGCCTAACTTTGTGTGGGAAACATTTCCCTTAGGATTTGGTCTACTTTGAAATATTTGTGCTAGGTGAAACGACGTGTATATAAGGTGACGAGTGTGTACACGGGCGTATATGTTGGTTGTTAACGCATTAGACCTTAGGCTATTAATATGTCTTGATTTGGAGTTGTTTGTTATATGAAACATGCTTTTATTTTGTTGTTCACTCCCCGCACCCCTATATTATTGTTATGATTCTTGTACACATTGTTATTGATATGTGGGCTATATCTTGTTATGAGATTGGTATTGTTATTATGGTGAAATTATGGCACATGTGTAAGTGAGGTGCGTATGATGTTATTACTGTGATTGAGATGCGCTTACGGCAGCATAAGGGTTGTATGTATATTGATGGGCATGCGGCGAGATAATGGGGCTTATGTAAGGGGAAATATTTCATTGTGAAGCACACGCGGTGAGATAAGGGGGTTTATACGTGTGATTCTATTTCGGGAAAATATTTTAAAATGTGAAGCTCACGTGACATCATAATGGGGGACTTGTGATTTTTTTATTATGTTACGAGATGCTTTGGGGAATTCTTTTTATTATTCTTATGTTGGATCGGTTGATGATTTGGATATGTCATTGTTCTCCCTTAACTGTTTTCACTTTGTATTGTACAAGTTTTAATTAATTTGTCGTATTATCACGTGCTGTAATCTATGCTTCCATGCATTCTATTTTGATTTTGGTGTTAGATTTATATTGATATTCTGCACAGGTTATGGTCTAGCGAGTGTCTTGACTTGAATTTCGTCACTTCCCCACCGAGGTTAGTCTTGATACTTACTGGGTACCATTTGTGGTGTACTCATACTACGCTTCTGTACAGTGTTTGGTAGATCTGTGTACTTCAGAGCGTGACGGATGTTAGCGAGCTAATTTTGAGTTGTTGAGGAGACTTCAAGGTATACCTGCTATACCGCTCGCAGGCCTCAGAGTCACCTTCCCTTGTTCCCTTACTATTTTTTATTGTTTCCCAAATAGTATTGTATTTTGAGATTTATGATGTACTTCTTGTAGAGCTTATGACACAGTATTACCGGATTTTTGCGATTTATGACTATTGTTTTCCGCTGTTGGTTATAGTTTGACACATCCTTAATTTTCATTACTATTTTAGTTGATATTTCTACTATTTTCCTTTTGTGTTAGGCTTACCTAATCTTACGAAATAGGTACCATCACGATCCTTAAGGTAGGATTTTAGGTCGTGACACATCAAGAAGAATAATCAAACATAATACTCCATGTGATAGATAATGGTAACTTTTGCACCAATAGACAAGCCAACATTTCAAGAACCATAATGTTCAAATATCTCAACGAATCTTAAGCATGATCCTTAACATGAATATGGAAACTCAAGTATCCCGTGAATATCGGTTATAGATATATGTTCATGATATAAAGTATAACTTCAACTAAATTGAGTATATTAACAAATTCAAGAGTAATTCATAACATTCAATTAAGATATTATAAACTAAAAGATTAATTTTATCATGGATAATTGTGTCATGTTATCATAGAATTCTAGCGAAGCATAAGTCAAGAAGAACACGCAATCCAACAAGGCATAAAGTAATCTAGAATCTACCCTGAGCATGGATAATCCTGGAACATGCATATACTCTCATTACCTCTAATATACATTACCCCCACATGTAGCAAATAATATCATTTATTATGAAAAATTCCCTCAAGCCAAAGCTAGGCAAGACACTTACCTCATTCGGGACAAGTTCAACAATCCAATACTATTTTTGTAACGATCTGGCTGGTCGTTTTGAGCGTTAGAATTTTGTTCAGTTGTTTGAGACTTTGAGTATCTTCACATGATGTATTATGACATGCGTGTATGGTTGATTGTAATTTTCAGGAAGTTCGGGATTGATCTGATAGAGTAATTCTCAATATGGAAGCTTTAAGTTAGAAGAGTTGATGACGGTGTGATTTTTGAGAAAATAACTCCGAAATCGATATTTGAGTGTTGCAATAGGTTTGTATGGTGATTTTTGACTTGTGCGTAGGTTTGGAATTGGATTTGGAGGTTTCTAGAAGGTTTTGGATTTATTTGCCAAATGTTGGCAATTTGAAGGTTTGGAGAGTTCATAAGTTAGATGGGGAGTTAACTTTGGTGTTGCCGGGCTTTGATTGGTATCCCAAGACTTTGAATAGGTTCATTTGAATGATTGGAACTGGTGTGCAAAGTTTGGTTGTCATACGGAATGTCTAAGTGTAATTCAGACGCATTCAACGGAGTTTGAATGTGTGAAAGTTATAAGATGGATTCAATCTTTGATCCTTGGTTTTGATGTTGTTATTCTTGTCTTGAGACTTTGGAAAAGTTATAATAAGGTATTTTTATATGTTGGTATGGTTGGATGGGGTCTCGACGTGCTCGGGTGTGTTTTGGATCATTGGTTGAGAGACTAGTTAAATTAAGGATTTTGAGTTTGACAATAGTCAACATTGGGTCAAGATGACCTCTTTTCGATTTTTTAGAGTGAGCGAGAAGGTTTGTAGAGTATTTTATGATTGAAATGCATATATGGTTTGTGTCCGGGAGATTCTGGATGAGTTTTGGGGTGGTTTTGGATCATTTCGATGGAGTTTGGGATTGTTGGTGCTGATACTTCGCAATTACAAACTTTTGGTCGCAATTAGGAACTCCGCATTTGTGAACTTCCAGTTGCAATTGCGAACCTTGGTCACAACTGCGAATATGTGGTCTCAATTGTGTGATCCACAATTGCAAAATTGTGGTCGCAATTGCGAACATCCTCAATTGCGAACTTTTGGTTGCAAATGCGCCATTTGCATTTGGGTTAAGAGTTGGAATTTCTAAATTTTAGCTCATTCTTTCATATTTTGAACCCTACATTTGGTGAAGGGTGATTTATCATAGAGGTTTTCATACAAGGCAAGTGGGTAAGTGATTTCTACCTATTTGTGATTTATTTCAAGAATCTACATGGATTTCTACACCAAAAGTATAGAATTATAAAATTTTGGGAATTTTTTACTACGCTTTAAGAAAGTGTATTTTGATAATTTGACTAATGATTTGGACTCAGTTTTAGAATCTAATCATATATTTGGACTCGACAATTATGTGTAATCAGATTTCGGTATTCTGGGTCTCGGGCACCTAAGTCTTAGGTTGACTTTTGTTGACTTCTGGGGAATTCTTCAAAGATTGAGGCTTTATTGATTGGGATTACTTCATATGACATTAGTAGACTTTCTTGATTGATGATTGGATAGATTCGAACCGGTTGGAGGTGATTTCTCAAAAAATGCATTTTTGGAGCTTTGGACTAGCCCGAATGAGGTAAGTGTCTTGTCTAGATTTATTGAGGGAATTTTTTCCTAATAAATAATATTATTTGCTACATGCGAGGTTGATGCATATGCGAGGTGATGAGTGTATATGTGTGTGCTAGGGTTATCCATACTCGGGGTAGATTACATACTTCTTTGTGCCTTGTTGAATTTTGTGCACTTCTTGACTTATGTCTTACTTGATTTCTATGATAACATGAGTACAAATATCCATGCTAGAGATTATGTTTTTTGCTTATTACATCTTAAACGAATATGATATTGACGATTTTTCGAGACTCTTGATGTACTTAATTCGGTCATGGGAATACTTATATAATAAATACATATCTATATTAGTTATTCTTGTGATACTTCGAAATTCATATTTATTCAGAAGATCATGTTTTAATTTTCTTGAGATACTTGTACATTATGGTTCTTGAAATATTCGCTCGCCTATTGGTGCAAAATCTATGATTATCTCTCACGGGATGCATTATGCTTATCACTCTTCTTGATATTATTTATGCTTCCTACCTTCGTTGGCATTGTAATATATGCTTGGTGAGGAAGAGTGAACTGCATGAAGGGTGTTTCCGCGCTTGTGAGGAAGAGTGATTTATGCACGAATGGTGTTTCCCTACTTCTTGACATTATTATTATTATTATTGCACGAAGGGTGTTTCCGTGCTTGGTGAGGAAGACTGATATGATATTGGCATGAAGGGTGTTTCCGTACAAGTGAGGATGAGAGTTCATGGTAAGAAGTCTATTTTCGTGAAAGCGAGGACGAGAGTCATGCATTATAATGTGTTATCTCTCCTTCACATATACATTTATACCTTTTTCTAATTTGTTATTGTTGCACCTATGCTTTCAATCTTCTTTATTATTGTTACATCTATGCCTTCTACCGTATTTTCTATTATCCCATCTATGCCTTCTATCATGTGTTGTCACATATACACTTTCTTCCTTGACTTGTTGATGTTACATCTATACATTCTATCTTTCTTGGTACTGTCATCTACATGCCTCTACCTTGTGTGTTACTATTGTATACGTGCATTTTACCTTGCTTGTTATTGCAACATCTATGTCTACTACCTACGTTGTTGTTGTTACATCTATACCTTCTAACTTATTGTTAATGTTAGCTATATGCCTTCTACCTAGTTTGGTACTGTTATACATGTGTTTTATGAGAATAGTGGTATTGCACAAAAGGTGTTTTCATGATTGGTAAGGATGCGATAAATGCATGAAGGGTGTTGTTATGCCATTTGATTTGATATCCTGAACATATCCCTTTTTTATTATACGGGTTTGCAGTTATGGCTTATATTGGTTCACGCATATTGTTTTTTTCTTATAGACTTGATTTAGTGGAGAGGTTTTGTTGTGGCATTTGTGAAACATGCTTAGTATTTCTTTATTCGATGTTCTCATTTTTACTAGCCTTCCTCCTTGTTATTGTTCTTGCTTACGAATTGCATAGGTTATATTAAGTGAGTATCTTTTGACTTATAAACCTCGTCACTACTTCACCGAGTTTAGTCAAGATACTTATTGAGTATATGGGGTCGGTTGCACACATACTATACTTTCGCACCTTGCTTGTAGATATTTGGAGATAGGTGGTAGCGGAGTTTTAGGGCGAGCATTGAAGACCACAGTGTTCCAGTCAGCTACTATTAATTATTTATAGTAGTGTAGGATTTTGAAATTCTGTCTATGTAAACTTCAAATAGATGTTGTACTATTTTTTTGTACCAGAGTTGTATTCTTAATCTTAGTAGCTCATGACTTGTACTACTAGTCCTTGGGATAGTTGTATTGGATTCTTTTGCTGTTTTACTTATTATTACTGAAGATTTCTCATTTTAGTTGTAACTTATAATGCTTGGCTTACCTAGCAGGTTGGGTTATGTCCCATCACGACTTGGTGGAATTTTTGGGTCATGACAAGTTGGTATGAGAGATCTAGGTTCATAGGTTCTACGAGTCATAAGAAAGTGTCTAGTAGAGTCTCATAGATCGGTATGATGATGTCCATACTTATTTTTGAGAGGTTGTAGGGAATCTATGAAACTTCCCTTATTTTGTTTCCTTATCGTGAAACCTTGATTTATATTGAAGCCTAAATCTCTAGTTTCATTCTCTTCGATTTGTGTGCGATATTGATTACTCAAACTCAGATGTGCACTAGTGGATTGTGATGTTGTGGATGGGCTACAAAGGGTTATGGATACTTTATCATTGTGTCGATGTGTTGTACAGTCTTGAGATGTGGATGTGGTGGTGGATATTTCAATTGTTCATTTGAGGAATGAAGCAGACTCGTATATATTGTTGATGAGTGCAAACTTGAGAAGATTAATTGGTTGCTCAGATGTTGTGCCCATTGTAGGGTCATGGTAATATGTCAATTTGTGGCTATAAGGTGGATTATGTCATGCGAGAAGATGTGAGGTTGTGTGTTTCGTATAAGGCTTCTATTCAGTATAATGCATATACTATCATTTCGCAGCATTTGAGAAAGTTGGCTTGACTTTCACGAGGATGAGTATTAACTTGGCAGACAATCAGAGTGTATTTTGGCTAGTGCTATATGAGATTATGAGGAGATTCAGCTAAATAACATCGCAGAGTTATGGTAAGTTAAGAAGGAAAGGTATTGTGGGTAATAAGAGGATGTGTTTGCGTCTCCAAGCCAAGTGGGGGAGCATGCCATCGATGATCGGGTCACTTGGGCATGTGTTGCTATAGTTCGTGGACTTGGGTGCACGGTGCATTGGATATGGTTTGAGAAGAGTGTCATCGATGATGATTTGTGCAAGGAATTTATTGGATGCATGATGTATTACACCTTATGGATATATACTGGTTGTGGAGTGGCTCTGGTTTGATGTTTCTTTATGGATGTATTTTGTAGGAGGAACAAATTTCTCGGTTGCTTCTTTTGGGGTATTCATATCGTTCAACATGTTTGGCTATGTATTTGAGACTTGGTCGGAATGAGTGACTCTCGAGAATGTTTTTTAGTGGGTTCAAGATTCATATGTGGTATCTAAGGATTTATTGATTTGTATGTGGCTAGATCTGAGATTTACATTGGATGGGGCCGAACTTGCAGTATTTCTATATCATTATTTATTCTACGTGGCCGTACTAGAGAGGTGAAAGGAACAATTTTGGATTCACAGAAGGTCTATTTAGAGCAGGTATTTTGGTTTGAGTTACTTTTTGGGTTTTATAGTCTGTGTCACTTGGTTGATTTAGATAGACTCAAGTTCTAATGGCTTGGCTATGTGCTAATGGGTTTCAAAGAGTTCACGATGGTTTTGACCACGTCTTAAGTCTGATGTCTTCTATGGGTGTGGGAAGTTTGTTGCATCTTGAATTGAGTTAAGTGGAAGGTTTCTGGTTGATAGAGTGTATATCCTACTTGTGATTTAGAGTTGATAGCGGGTCTCTCGTATTTTCATATCATGGCATGATCGATGCTGTGAGTCGTGAGGCATTGGGATTGAATGGGTGAGGTTGCAGTTCAATTTGGAAGAAAGTTCATGAGTTCTAGGCAACATTGGAGATCCACATATTCAAGAGAATTCTAGAACTATCTTGTACTGCCTGAGAAGGATTTATGTTGTAGAAGACACATTGAGTATTGAGTTACAGATTCTTGACTAGTACTACAAAAATCTTTTGGTTGGTAACCATTGATATTTAGATTTTACTACTTGATGCAGAAGTGTTAAAGAAGTATTTTGCATGATAGGATTGAGTATGTATGATGTGTCATTCATGTAAGTGGGGGATTTAGAGATCAAGTATGGAGATTTCGGAATGTTAAAGCTTAGAGACTGGATGTTCTCAAAGGCAGACTATTCCTTTGGTTGCAGATTGTGAAAATGTGTTCAGGACCAAACATCTGATTGTATGTGTTATGGGTAGGTCATTATGGACCTCTGGAAGGCTACTTACCTATTTTGGAATGTTTTGAAATGGTCGGGGGGCTATTGGTGGGCCTAATGTGAGTGTGTACTCTACACCGGAATGTATTTGTATATTCATGGGCTACATTTACTGTGGGTGTGTCATTAGACAGAATGGATGTTATTAATGACCTGATCTACTTTATGTGTTTCTCTCTTATGCTATGATGGGTTGTAAGATTTCTTGATTATCACACTCTTGTTGTGGTCCTGTTTAGGTCTTGTGGTGATATACGAGCGAGATGGCTCATGAGATGTTGACTTGCTTACCGAACCATAGTTGTGGTTGCCTTTTCGTAGCGCATTATTGTATACGTCCTCCCATGGTTATATGTATGCACTTTGTGCGTTTGATGTTGATGCACATGTGTTTGTTGATTGTGAGCATTATGGATCGATGGGTATTCTATGTGGATTGGTATGTAGGATCGGGTTACACACCACAACAACACTATGTTAGGATATGACTCCTTGTGCTTATCTCGTGTGTTTTGTTTCGCTCTTATGGGATGGATCTATAGCGTTGTGCTTCTATTGTTATATATGTTGAACGTTTTGGATAGTTCTATTATTTGTATTCTCTTTCCTGTCACGACCCAAAATCTCACTTTATGGATCGTGATGGCACCTAGTCTTTAAGACTAGGTAAGCCTAACACATAATGAGATTAACAGAATAAAACAACTTAACTATTAAATAAAACTAATAAATGACATAACATAGTCAAAAATTGATCAACAGTCATACATCCCAAAACTGGTAGTAAGGAATCATAAGTTCTACTAAGAGTACACTAGAAATCTCAAAATACAACACTGTTTGGAATTACAATAAATAGTAGCAATGAAATAATAGAAGGTGAATCTTAGGCATGCGAGCAGAACAACATGTATACCTTGATGTTTCCACAACTCAAATCAATACTCTAGAGACCAACACAATCTGAGTTACCTGGATCTGCACAAAAATGTGCAGAAGCATAGAATTACACCATAAACAGTACTGAGTAAGGTATCAAGACTAGCCTCGGTGGAGTAGTGACGAGGTTCAAGCCAATCCACTCACTATATAATAACCTGTGCAGAATTTCAATATAAAGAGAAGAACGAGAAGCATAACTGTAAGTCCCCATAAGAACTTCACCTAAAACCCGGGATTTCGTGGTGCCGAGGTGGGCTAATGTACTTGGGGAGTTGAAGAGAAGTCATTGCAGAACAGGGCATTTTTGCGGTCCATTATGTGACCATAGAGCTGATTACGGACCGCAGATCTACGGCAAAGCGAAGCAGATAAATGGGCAAATTTTGTAAGTTATTTTGAGTCCCATTATACGAACGCAAAACCGTTTCGCAGGCCGCACATCCATCACTGAAGTCAGCATGAGAAATTTTGGAAGGAGGTTCTGCGGTCCTTTATGCGACCACAGAATTGGTCAGCGGACCGCAGCCCGGTCGCAGACTTGCACAGAAATGCACAGTTCCAGAGGGCCATTATGCGGTCCATTTTGCGGACCACATAAGTGTTATGCAGTCGCATATGCAACCGCAGATCTGCATCGGGGCTTCATTTTTCTAAATTTATAATCTGGCCCCATTTCATTTCATTTAGCCATAGGGGTCATTTTGTACGGGTTATATGGTATTTTAGAGAGAGGAGAGAGCTATTTTAGAGAGAGAGAAAGGGGAGGATTCAAGGATTTCACTACTCAACTTGGATTAAGCCTTGGAATTTCATCAAAAAGAACTTGCAAGGGTTTCAAAAAAGTAAGAATTTCTTCCCCCAATTCTCCAATTTTGAATACTGGGTTAATTATGGGTGATGAGAGTAGACATATCACATGCATGATCTAATAAGGATTGTGGGGAAGTTGTTGCACAAACTTGGGTGGTTTTGTTGTTGAATTGGTGAGGGAAGGTTGGGTTGTCATTGTAGTAGATCTTTCCATACGAATACCTCTAATCGTGCTTGTAATTCTACCATCTTCTATAGATTGGCATCATTAGGAGTGTCGGGACATTATTGTTACACCACGGAAGGCTCTTTCGAGGTATGAAGGCTAAACTCTTATTCTAGTATCGAAATTCCCGTATTCTTACAAGACTCCATCGTGTGTAGTTCGAACTTGAAACACTGTTAAGGTGGGATATTCAAGATAGTAAATTGATTCTCAAATTGCATAATGTGTCCAAACTCTCATGTGTTAATGATTCTCTATTTTAACTTAACTATGTTATACATCTTTTTGGGAAGACAAACTTTGTACGAAATCAATGTGATCAAATTCTTATTTCTTATTTGATGAAATTTTACGAACTTATACTTATTAAGGTCAAAGGTTCCAAATGGTTGATTTAAAAAGATATCTTTTGTGAAAACTATTACCATTTTGGGAATTCGAAGTGTGATTGTGAATACACCTCCTCCCACACACATTGGGGTGAGGCGGCAGGCCCGCTTTGTGTAGAGATTGTGATTGTGAATACACCTACACCCGCACACATTGGGATGAGCAGCGTGGCCACTTTGTGTATGGATTGTGATTGTGAATACACCTGCTCCCTACACACATTGGGATGAGGCGGCGGGGCCGCTTTCTGTAGAGATTGTGATTCTGAATACACCTCTACCCGCACACATTGGGGTGAGGTGGCAGAGCCGCTTTGTGTAGAGATTGTGGCATTGTGGAAGAGGTCATATAGAGGATTCCCAACTTGAAATTTTTAAATGTTATTGCAAGATTTAATTTAATTTGCTATGGTTTTTAATGGCTATTTAAGCTCTTTTATTGCTTCCATGATTCGTCACATTCATGTTCCTCTTCCAATCCTTGAAGGGGGTGTTTGGGTTTCATACTAGTACTATTCGACAAGTACCAACACCCCTTTTTTCGGGGGCGCTGCATCTTTAATGGATGCAGGTGGTACTTTAGCATGCCGCTTTGATCAGTGATAGCGGTGCACCCTCTTCCCAGCTCACTTGGTGAGCCCCACTTTATTTTGGGGTCATATATCTTTATACTCCTTTGTATATATTAGAAGCTCCGTAGACATAGTGTGGATAGTATGTTGGTGTTGGGAAGGTCAAACTAGTGATGTTGTATTTGTACCATATGTCCCACTTCAAACCATGAAAGTGTTTATATTTTGAGACTTAAAAATGGTGTGACTAATGAAAATGAATTGATGTTGTTTACATGATCCTCTTCATTGTCTAACAAATGAAATGTATCTTCTCTTTATTCATGAGTGAGTTCGGGTAGAAGGCATTGTACAAGCTTGCTTTGCCAGGTTATCTCAGTTGAGAGCCGATTGCGCTCCTCGAGGGCGGGGCGTGAAAATAACCAATTAAATAGCAAGAAAGAACAGGCAAGTGAAAACACAACAGAATTAACTAGAACATGCAAAACACAAAGTGAAATCATTTATGAAAAGCAAAGACATGTTCAAATAACCAAATCGTTCCAACATGAGAATCACAACAAGAATCTCCCCGATGTACCACATAATAAATCACAAATCACCCTTATGACGCCGCGTGAGCCTCAATTTAAAAACATTTTCCCTAAATAGCTTCATGTGCATAAGCCACCTTATCTCACCGCGTGTGCATCACAATGAAGTATTCCCCCTTAGTAGCAACATGCGCATAAACCCCATTATCTTGCCGCATGCACATCAATATACACACCACCCTTATATCGCCGCATGCTCATCTCATTCCCAACACAACAATCAATCCGCACCACACGTGCACATGTATCACAACATCACCAAATAACAATACAAATGCCTCAACAACACATAGCCCACTGCTCTATAACAACGTGTACAAGAATCACAATAATAATACTAAGGTACGGGGAATGAACAAATAAGAGTGCTTTAAATAACAAACAATTCCAATTCAAGGCATATTAATAGCCTAAGGTCCAATCCAGTCAATTATCACACATACGCCCGTGTACACACTCGTCACCTTATGTACATGTAGTTCCACGTAATACAATTAATGCGATTAGACCAAATCCTAAGGGGAAGTTCCCCCCACACAAAGTTAGGCAAAATACTTACCTCAGTTAGGCCAATTTAATACTCTAAAAATACTTTTACTTTAAAATTCACCTCCGATCGGCTCAAATCTAGACAAAAAATGACTTAATAATATCAAACAATACAAGAGAAACCAATTCCAATTAATAAAGTTAAGATCTATACGCAATTCCTCAAAAGTTAAATCTGGGCCCGCCCGATCAAAACCCGAGTCGAAGGGTAGGTCTCGACTTCCCATAACCCTACGAGTCCATATATATATATTTGGTTTTCAAATTAGAGTCCAATTCGACTCTCAAATCTCAAATTTTTATTTTTCAAAACATAGTCAAAATTCCCCAAAATTTCTCTTAAATTCTCATGATCTAGATGTTAAAATTCATAAATATTCACGTTATATAATAAATATTGAGTCAAAATCACTTACCCAATAGCTTTGTATGAAAATATCCTCGTAAAATTGCCTCCCACCGAGTCTAGGGCTCCAAAATGTGATACAATGAGACTAAGTCCCGAAATCCCAACCGTTTTTTAGCTGCGAATGTTGCAAATGCATACTGGGGTTCGCAAATACCAACACTTGCGAATGCGGAAAAACCATCGCGAAAGTGGCACCTGCTCATCCCTGGAAATGTCGCAAATAAGATCCTTACTTCGCAGCCCCTTCGCACAAACGATCCTATGATCGCAAAGTGATACCCCTGCCCAAGCCCACTTCACAAATGCAAGGTGCGCAAATGCGAATAGGATCTCGCAATTGCGAGACCTGCAACATCAACACTCTAACAAAAAAATCTGAACTCTCTCAAAACGCTCCGAAACGCGTCCGAAACTCACCCGAGTCCCTGGGGCTCCACACCAAACATCCACACAAGTACAGAAATATCATACGAACTTGCTCGCGTGCTCATTAAACCAAAGTACCATCCGGAACCACGTATCAGAGACCAAAACCGATATAATTCACAATGAAACTCAAATATTGCTAAAATCACAACCAAGCATCCGATTCATATCAAACAAACTCAGAATGACACCAAACTTTGAAGACAAGTTACAAATGACCAAGCAAAAATATTCCAAGTTCTGAAACAAAAATACAAACCCGATAGCCACAAAGTCAACCTATGGTCAAACTTAAGAAATTTCTAAACCTTCAAATTGCCAACTTCAGGCAAAAAGAGCCAAATCAAACTAGGAACCTATGAATTCAATTCTGATCTACGCCTAAGCCCAAAATTACCATACCAATCTATTGGAACTATCAAAACACCATTCCGGGGTTGTTTTCACAAAAGTCAAACCTCGGTCAATATTTCTAACTTCAACTTCCAAACTAAGAACCAATTGATCCAATTCAACCCAAAACCTTCCCGAAACAAAACTAAACATTCTCGCAAGTCATAAAACCTCAAATACACATGCAGGAAGATTCATAAGGGGAAATGGGGCTCAAATACACAAAACAACCAGTCAGGTCATTACATTCTGTCCCTCTTAAATAAATGTTCATCCTCGAACAAGTATATAAACATACCTGAAGTGCAAAAAAGATGAGGATAACGGCTCCGCGTATCTTGCTCGATCTCCCAAGTCGCCTCCTCGACCGATTGACCTCTCCATTGAACCTTCACCGATGAAATATTCTTTGACCTCAACTCTAGTCCTACCTATCAAAGATGGCCACCAGCTCCTCAACATAAGTCAAATCCTTGCCCAGTTGCACCGAGCTAAAATCAAACACATATGACAGATCACCATAATACTTTCAGAGAATGGAAACATGGAACACCAACTGAACACCCGATAAGCTGGGTGGCAATGCATGTTTGTGGGCCACCTCACCAACTTTCTGAAGAATCTCAAAAGGACCAATACATCAAGGGCTCAACTTTTTCTTTTTCCCTAAACTCATCACACCCTTCATGGGTAAAATTCTGAGTAGGACCCTCTCACCCATCGTGAATGCCACATCACGAGCTCTCTGATCAGCATAACTCTTCTTCCTGGACTGCGTTGTACAAAGTCAATCCTGAATCAACTTCACCTTCTCCAAGGCATCTCGAACCAAATTAGTGCCCAACAACGTAGCCTCCCCAGGCTCAAACTAACCAACCGGAGAACGATATCGCCTTCCATATAAGCCTCATAAGGAGCCATCTGGATGCTCGACTGATAGTTGTTGTTGTAGGAAAACTCTGATAGTGGTAGAAATTGATTCATGAACCCCCGAAATCAATAACAAAGGCACGTAACATGTCCTCCCAAATCTGAATAGTGCACTTTGACTGCCCATTCGTTTATATATAAAATGCCATGCTCAGCTTGATATGCGTGTCAAACTCACGCTGCATGACTCTCAAAACATATGATATGAACTTCCTGCCTCAATCCGATATAATAGATACCGGCACACCATGAAGGGGAACAATCTCACCAAGATAAATCCGAGCCAGCTGCTTAGAAGAGTAGGTAGTCATGACTAGAATGAAGTGCACAGACTTGGTCAGTTTGTCCACAATGACCCACACAACATCGAATCTCCTCAATATCCATGGAAGTCAAATAACAAAATTCATAGTGATACGCTCGCACTTCTATTTTGAAATATCAAGTATTTGAAGCAAATCACCCTGTCTTTTATGCTATTACTTCACCTGCTGCAAGTTCAAACACCGAGCCACATAATCCACAATATCTTTCTTTTCTTCTCCACCAGTAGTGTTGCTTCAAATCATGGTATATCTTCGTGATGACCGGATGAATTGAATACCGCGAACTATGGGCCTCCTCAAGAATCAACTCCCGCAACCCATCAACACTAGGCACACAAATCCGGCACCGAAGCCTGAACACCCCATCATCAGCAATAGTCACCTTGGCATCAGCATGTTGCACCGTGTCCTTAAGGACAAAAAAGTGGGGATCATCATACTGACATGCCTTGATGCGCCCCAACAAAGAAGATCATGAAACCACGTAAGCAAGAACCCTACTAGGATCCGAAACATCCAACCTCACAAACTCGTTGGCCAAAGCTTGAACATCAAAAGCTAACGGTGTCTCCCAACATGGAATAAAATAAAGACTCCCCATGCTCTTAGCCTTTTGGCGCAAAGTATCGGCCACCACATTGGCCTTCCCGGGATGATAAAGAATGGTCATATCATAGTCCTTTAGTAGCTCTAACCACATCCGTTACCTCAAGTTCTGATCATTTTGCTTGAATAGGTGTTGTAGACTAATGTGATTTGTGAACACCTCACATGACACGCCGTAAAGATAGTGCCTCCAAATCTTAAACGCGTGAACAATTGCTGCTAACTCTAAATCGTGAACTGGGTAGTTCTTGTCATGGAGCTTCAACTGACGCGAAGCATAAGCAATCACTCTAACCTCCTGCATCAACACACACTCAATGCCAATCCATGAATCATCATAATAGACTGTAGAAGAACCCGATGCTAAAGGCAAAACCAGAACAAGAGCTGTAGTTAAGGCAGTCTTGAACTTCTTGAAGCTCTCCTCACACTCGTCAGACTACCTGAATGGGTCACCCTTCCGAGTCTATCTAGTTATAGGAGCTACGATGGATGAAAAACTCTCCACGAAACGGCGATAATACCCAACCAAGACTAGAAAACTCCAGATCTCAGTAGCGGTAGAAGGTCGGGGCCAACTCTGAATTGCCTCAATTTTCTTTGGGTCCACCTTAATCCCTTCACTAGACATCACATGGCCCAAAAAAGCCACTGAAACAAGCCAAAACTCGCACTTGCTGAATTTAGTATATAGCTTCTTCCCCCTCAAAGTTTGTAGCGTGATTCTCAAGTGTTGCTCATGATCCTCCTGGCTGTGAGAATACACCAATATAGCATCAATGAAAACAATGACGAAGGAATCAAGATATGGCTGGACCACGTTGTTTGTCAAGTTCATCAATGCTGCTGGAGCATTGGTCAGCACAAATGACATCACCAAAAACCCGTAGTAGGCATTGCGAGTCTTGAAAGCCATCTTTGGAACATCTAAAACCCGGATCATCAATTGTTAGTACATCGACATTAAAGAAATATTTGAGAATACCCTATAACTCTATAGATGATCAAATAAATAATCAATACATGATAGTGGTTACTTGTTCTTGAGTATAACCTTGTTCAGCTGCTTGTAGTCAATACACATCCTCATAAAGCCATGTTTCTTCTTCACAAATAGGACTAGAGCACCCCAAGGTGAGACACTTGATCTGATGAAACCCTTATCAAACAACTCCTGAAGTTGTTCCTTTAATTTCTTCAACTCTACTGGTGCCATGCAATATGGTAGAATAGAGATGGGCCGAGTGTCCGACACCAAGTTAATACTAAAATCAATATCCCTATCGGGTGGCATGCCCGATAGGTCTGCTGGGAACATATCTAGAAACTCTCTCAATACTGGAACTGAATAAACGGTAGGAGTGTTAGCACTAACATCCCTCATAAAGGCTAAGTATGCCAAGAACCCCTTCTCAACCATCCGATGTGCCTTAAGAAAGGACACTACCCTACTAGGAACATGACCCAATATACCTCTCCACTCCAACCTCGGCAACCCTCGCATACCAAATGTCATATTCTTAGTGTGATAATTCAGAATAGCGTGATAGTGTGACAACCAATCCATGCCCAAAATCACATTAAAGTCCAACATTGTTTGACTCGAATGACTAGAATAACTGATGTAGGCACCACGTGCAGAAGGTGCACTGGAAGATGACTGTCTAAAATGAGTACTCTGAGGTCCCTGAATAGTTGGAGCACTACGAGTAACCTGAAGTGCTGACTAAAATATTCGACTTATATAACATCTTCCATGACGAGATAAAACTGCAGAGCAGGAACCATTAAATCGTCCAAACATACTAGGCCTCTTGGTCTTCGTATCTCCTCTCTCCTGGTTGCGGATACGTTCCAACCTCCTAGCGATCTCCACAACCGGCTAAAATGGAGTATCAGTCTCCAACTGTCGTACCATCCCAAATCTGAGAACATAACCAAGTCCCTCAATACATCTGCGGACTCTCTCTCTAACAGTAAAAACCAAAGCAGGTTTATTACGAGATAACTCACTAAAACTCATAGCTTACTCGGACACAGTCATAGTCCTCTGGCGCAACTATTTGAACTCGATGCGCAACACATCCCTGAGGGTTTGCAGAATGAACTCCCTCAAAAACAGATCAGTGAACTGTGCCCAAGTAAGTGGCACTGCACCAACTGGCCTACTCTTCTCATAATCCTACCACCATCTATGTGCCAACCCCGTCAGCTGGAAAGTAGTGAGGTTGACCCTCAGAAGATCCCGTGCATCCTCAGAAGCTGCGCCACTAAAAGTAAGAGGAAAATACTTCTTGAACCTCTCTAACCTCTTCTGCTCTTCCTCTTACGCCACTGGCTTATCCTCGGGCTGAACCGTAATCATGTGTTGCATCGACATAACTCCTAGAGTCTGATAAACATGAGCCCGTTGCTCTAGAATACGGGCAGCGGCAGTCTGAAATCCTCCCCCAACCTGAGAAGTAGCTGATGCATTTGGGATAAACCCCGCCTGAGCCAAGGTACAAACATGCTCAGAAAATGTGCCAAAGTCTCCTAAAGTTTAGGGGTAGCAACAAGTGCCTGCTTCCTAACCGGAGCTACTGGTGGCTCCTCAGTCGCGTCCTTAGCACGACCTCTACCTTGGCCTTTAGCAACACCGACACTGGGGGCAACATCGTTAGTAACTAAAGCTCGTGTCCTCACCATATGTAAGAGAAAAGAAAGACAAAGGCTCAAACTCCTAAATAAATAAATACACATAATATGGAATGAAATAAGTGGAATTTCCTATTAGTTCCGTAGCCTCTTGAAAGATAAGTACAGACGTCCCCACACCGATCTGCAAGACCCTACTAAACTTGCTTATGACTCGTAGAACCTATGAACCTCGAGCTCTGATACCAACTTGTCACAACCCAATCTCCCACCTTAAGGATGGTGATGGCACCTAGTCTCTAAGACTAGGTAAGCCTAATACATGATGGGATTAACAGAATAAAACAACTCCACTACTAAATAAAACTAATAAATGACATAACATAGTCAAAACTTTTCATTTACCAATTAGCATGAGGAAAGTACATCTATATTCCTACATCTCAAGTCATTTATTATCATATGCCATCTAGCATAAAGAATATACATCTCTATGCCTATATGTCAAATATACATACCAAATCATCAAATATCATATTACCATCTAGTATGGGCAATATACGTCTCTATGCCTATATGTTAAATATACATGTCAGCAAATCATCAAATTAAATATTAGTGTCTAGCATAAGGAATATACATCTCTACGCCTATATGTCAAATGTACATGTCAAATAATCAAATATCATATTACCATCTAGCATGAGGAATATACATCTCTATGCCTACATGTAAAATATTCATGTCAACTCAATATCAGCACAGTGAAATCATCAAGAATAACCACACTTAGCATGCTCATTGTGCTTGGCACAAGGCCCTAACCACCACACACATCAACACTTAGCATTGTACGGGTGCCTGTCATAAATGCCCTCATCAAAGCATGTATATCAAATAATGTGCCTGCACCCACTACTGATATGTCAGACTCCGGAGGGGCGGATCCCGCCCAAGTGCTAATCATAATCACATAGCCCAACAGTGGGGCCTAGTGCACGCGTAGCCTCATAATTAGTAAAACTTAGCCTAATGTGGGGCCTAGCATACACGCCACCCCAATATCAATATAACTGTTGCTGCGTGCAACCCAGTCTAACATAACACACAAAATGGCTCTATGGCCCATATCAGTCATCAATCCACTCAAGTCTCCATATGAAAATACATCATAGAAATATAACCCAATCATATAACACGGAATACAACAATTTTCCTCAAATACAACTCAAACTCGTGTCACATAAAAAGAAACCAATAACATGAGAGATAGCATATCAAGAATGCACAGAGGAAGAGATATAACATGTGGATATAACTATCATGATTGAAACAGTATGAATACGGCTAAGGCAAATAGCTTAACATGGCAAAATAGCCCTATCAGGTCTCAAACAGTTAATCAGATAGGCTAGATATGATTTCTCGCATGAATAACAACTCACGTAGTCATACAAATGGAGAAAACATGATATCAAAAATCATAATATAAAAATGAGGAATATAATGGCCTAAGAACTATCCGTGCATGCACACACAACCCTTACCTAGCACGTGCGTCACCCCCAAACCATCTCAGATATCAAAGTTCTCAGGTGTAAATACCCTCAATCCAAGTTTAGATATGTTACTTACCTTGAACAAATCAAATAAAATACAGAGCAAGCCAAACAATACTCTAGAAACGCCATCATGTACGAATCAACCTCCAAACTGCTCGAATCTATCCAAAAGCAACTTAGAAACATCAAATAATGCCATAGGAAACAAAACCCAAATGGAAAAGATCGAATCTTTAATTAAAAACTCAAAGTCAACCAAAACTTTAACCTAGGAACGCACCTTGAAACCCAAAAGAATTCACAAATCCTGACAACCCATTCAAATACGAGTCCAACCATACTTATGCCATCTAATTCCGACTTCGAATCGATGTTCAAAACCCAATTACTCTCTTAACAAAAGTTTAGACAAAAATCCACAATTCCTCTTTTAGAATCATCAATCAAATGCAAAAATCAAAGACAGAAACATGTAATATAATCAATACAAATTCAAAAATACTTACCCCAATCCATGCGGTGAAAATCCTCTCCAAATTCTCCCAACACCGAGCTCCAAATCTCCAAATGTGATCAAATGAACAAACCCTCAAATTAAATACAGTTCAAGTGTTCTGTCCAGGCATTTTTGCATATGCAAACCAATATCTTCTTCTACAGCATCGCTTCTGCGACCAAAGCTCTGCTTTTTCGGAACAACACTGAAGCCACGACCTCTAGCACCTGCGGAAAATACTCTACTTCTGCGACATTGCAGGTACAAGGAATGTTCCGCATCTGCGCATAACTCGCTTTAGCGCCAAATATACCACTTCTGCATTATTGCAGGGGCGCTGAAATCTCCGCATTTACAGTCTCGTGCCCACAGCTCCAGATTGCGCTTTTACGCTTCGCGTGCCTCATCAAAGTTCCGTAGGTGAGGTCACACAAGATCTTAGCCAAAATCTAGCATTAACCAACATATACCAAAATGATCCGGATCTTCCCCGAAACTCACCTGAGCCCCTCAGGACCCTATCGGAACATAGCATAGACCTACTCGAGGCCTCAAACACACATAACAACTTCAAAATCACGGATCGCACCTCTGATCAAACTTAATGAACTTTTAAACTATCAATTTCTAAACTCGTGCCGAACTACATCAAATTAACTCCGAATGACCTCAAATTTTGCACACAAGTCCCAAATGATATAATGAATCTATTCCAACTCTCGGATCAACAATCCTAACCCAACATTAGTAAAGTCAACTCCTGGTCAAACTTATAAACTTTCCAAACCTTCAAATTGCCAATTTTTGCCAAATAGTGTTGAAACCTTCTAGAAAAATCCAAATGCAAATCCAGGCATACTCCCAAGTCCAAAATCACTATCCGGACCTAACCGAACTGTCAAAACTTCTTTCTAATGTCAAATACACAAAAGTCTAACTTGGTCAACTATTCCAACTTAAAGCCTCCAAAATGAGAACCATTTTTCTAAATCAATCCTTAACCACTTGAAAACCAAAACCGACGATACACACAAGTTATAATGCACCATATGAAGCTACGCATGACCTCAAGCTACCATACTGAATGGAAATGCTCAAAACGACCGGTCGGGTCATTTCATTCTCCCCCACTTAAACATACGTTCATTCCGAAACATGCCAAGAGTCATTCCAAAGCCATCAAATCACCGAATAACCTCCCCGTGCACATACCTGTGGGTGATCCCATGTCACCCCAATCCATATAAGCCTTACAACACAACCTAGCTGAAGATCCTTACTTCAACCTTAGCCCATAAACCTTAGAATCAAATCACCAATATCTAGAATCCATTACAGGACCCGTTTCTCACATCTATTCACTGTATAAGTCTGAACAAGCCAAATCAAGCCATAATCATTACCCAAAATGTAACCACATGATATACCACATAACTCAGATGCTCATAGAAATAACTTTCGACCACAACAGATGCCCAATAACTAACCCGATACCGGTAACAAAACTCGTATCAAATGAAACCTTGTTCAAAACTTGTCAAGATGCCAATGATGAAAGAAGCACACAGAAACTCATAACCACTCATAAAATAAACAAGTCATGGAGCTCTCTCACCCGTCAAGAACCACTACTAAATTATAAGCTGTCTTCTGACATTATTTTTCCAAATATATCCTATACAAATCCGATAGAACTAATTCCAGTTCCAAAACCTCATCTCATCCAGTGTAAGCTGCTCAACCGACATGCCATGCCAACACCACCTAGAGCCACATACCATTTAATACGTGTGCCGAACGAGCAACAACTCGAATATACTCAATGATGAAAAAAGAACGAACTGAGAGGACTGTTCCACAAACTCAATGATAACATGTTAACCACAAAGCTATGAATCCATCACCCAAAGGAGAAACAAAACACACGGAATCAACACAAAGGACCATATCCCAACATAACATCGTTATGATGCGTGTCCCCATCCAAACACCGATCCACATGAATAACTTGAGCCATAATGCTCAAAATCCACCACCATACGCAACCCATAATAAACACACAAAGTGCATGACCATAATCATGGAGAAACGAATAGCACAATATACCATAAACAGGAAAGACCATAACCAAGGCGCAATCACCCATTCAACACCCCAAGAACCATCTTGCTCGAATTTTTCCACAAGGCCCAAACAAAAATGCGGAATTACCAACATATCATAACCCATCGTAGCCTAGAAGAGTAACACATAAAACATATCAATACATGAACAAGCTCAACTCTAACTGAAGGACACACCCCTTAGCAATAGTAGTGTTGAGTCGACAAATACGAGCCAACGTAGAATGCACATCCTCATTTGGCCTACCAATGGCCCCTAAATCAACTACAGCCATCCACAAGTAGATAAATAACCCTCCAAAAGTCCACCGATTTTCTGAGTTTCTGCTCCTTTGTTCTGCATTGTTTTAACTTCAAACAAACCAACTGTAAGTGTGATTTGCTACCGAACTTTGTGTTCGCTGAAACACTGGGGTTTGAAGTACCGCTACACCAGTGTGTGATTCGTTCTATCCTGGGAGGAAATAATCCATAACCTTGGGTACTAGGAGGGGATTAAATTCCTTAAGGAAACACTGTGAATTCAGTGGGCTCGAATACGATTTACTGTTTCATTACGATAATTTATATTTCGCAAAATTATTATTATTTACAAATATAGCAATATTGGCGGGATTAACATATACCAACTAATTTCAATTGGAAAGATAATTTTAATCATTCAATTATTTGTTTAACATATGTACCGTAAATTTTATGTTACTTTTATGGGTCATCATTGAAATTACGACAACTATTCTGAAGTTCGGTGTAGTTTCCAAACTGCACGGAAATTCTATACGTTATCAAGGAAGACTTAACGAAATAAACTAAGTTGACGGATAGGTACAAAGTCTTTAGCTGCTGTCATCTCGCTACGGGTCCTAACAAATGCACTTGGTCAGGTCAACTATTCCATTTCTAATTTTGTTGTTGTTGTTGGTAAAGAGAGAAATATTATTTTTCACATTTTTATGTTTGCTTACTTTTTTATTATTAATGCTTGCTTTCTTATTGTGATGAATTACCATTTACTACTCCTGATCTGTAAATATTAAAAAATCTTGACCCGAGGTTGACGACCTGGCAGATAACACATTGAGAGGGAGGTATAAATTCTTCTACTGCGATGATACAAGTAGCAAATAAATTAGTATACTAATATGTAAAGGTCAATGACGGAATATTGAGGAGACTTTGAGCTAGCTATCCAATAGATTTTCAATGTAAATTTGAAAAATCTTCTGAGAAAGTTCCTTGACAAGCCGCCTAATATAAAAGGGACAAAAAACATTTTCTCAACTTTCACTTTATGTATCTCATTTAACTAAATAGTATTTTTTTTCTACTTTATTGAATAAAGATGGATGAATAATATAAGCTTAGTTGTCACCTGGTTGGTTCACGGAAATACGAACAACTAGAATCCAGATGAATCAAAGTGCAATATTTCGAACATTTGAATATATCATTTATGATTATATATGCAACTTGCTTTGGGGGGGGGGGGGGGAGGAGAGGAACTCCTACAAGAAGTTCATCAATTTTTCAGTTCAAAGTAACATATATTATACTAATTTCTTTTTAAAAAGGTAACAAAGATCTTGAAAAGATGCTCATGAAAAGTACATAAAGTTAAATTTTGTCTCCTATCAAATGGAATCTCGTAAAATCATCGAATCAGGTTAAAATTAAAGAATTTTCAGGCTAAAGTTTCCAAATTGATTTTATACGTTTAATTCCAAATCCCTTTCGTGATAAAAATTCCTATGTACTACTTCATCCATAAGGTCAGGACTTCTAAGTTATTCATCTTCTGAAAAATAAAATTTCAAACTGTATATGTATGTAAATGCCCGCTTGATTATTGAGAAAAACAAATAAGAAATCCTTTTCAAATAGAATTGTTTTCTCTTAAAATTGGATAACAATTAAACTTATAATGTGGTTCTAAGGACACGTGATTTCACTTAATACCAATTGATAAATATGAAGATTAATAATAGAAATGAACTATAAAGTAAAGCAAACCAGTGTTAGAATGGAACTCAGCCCTCGAGTTTGGATACCCTCAAACTGATCGATGTAAGAACAATTAAAATATAACAAGCTGATGAACAATAGTATAAATGAGAAACAGAATTATATTGCTTTGATATTTGTGAACCATGTCTGTTACAGATGATTAGAACCCCCTTTAAATAGTAGAGGAATTCACTTACGGTATAATTCTAATTACAGAAGAAAATCGCATGATTAGCTAATTAACCGTTTCTGATTTGATCCGTTCCGAGATTTACGCCAGGATCCTCGACCAGTAACAAATATCTCGCCTTTCTGTTATTGTGCTATCTTCGATCTTGCTCGATGTCTGTCTCATTTGGCTTCGATCGCTACTAGCCTCGATCTCGATAGGTACCTCGATTATGAACTCGGTGCCTTATCCTCGTGATTTAGTCTGTTCCGTCATGAGGCCATCCTTGGATATAACCTCCCGGTCTCGATCAAATAGTAAAATCGGGTGGGCCCGGTTTTAACCGTATACAGATAGTCCCCTCGTTTTTTAGAGTGAAATGACAAGAAACGAATTGAGCCTTCGATTTTCTACCTCGGCCTGTCATGACGTCATCCTCGTGATGTACGCGGCGGGAGTGACCGAAATGTCCCGTCGGAACAGTTCCCCAAGTCATTAATGAGTGTCAGTTGGTGGTCTGCCACTAGTGCCTTTGAACTGTCGTCGTGAATCCAATAAATAGATCCCTTCCTCATTGATTCAAACTTTACTTTTACTTCCTTCTAATCTCCAAAGCTTTTACATCTCTTAAGTTCTTCCCTTTTACAAATCTTCAGGTTTTGCTGTTAATCATTTCTCAAATGTCAAGTCCTATTATCTTCCTCTTCTTCAAACTTACACAAAAATGGCAAAAACATCAAAAACGGTATCACAAAAAGAAGTTGCTTCATCTTCTCAACCGGTCGGCGGAAAAATGCCGGTGAAACCCCGTCTTGAGGAATGCATTCCTAGGGGAGGGGGGGGGAGGGGTGCACGCGCTAAACTCTGATTACAAGACCGATAATGCCTCGTCGATTCATGGCCGATGCGAGCTAATGTCGATATATATATATATGCTCGATAACCGAGGGATACCTTAAGCAGGTAAAGAAAGACTGCAACTGCTAGGGCAAAGAGGTGGTGATCCCGACCCCCGAAGAAGACATCACCACCCATGTGGAAGGGTTTCTAAGTGTTTATACTTACCCTTTCACGCTGGGCCCCCTCGACCCCGTCATCATTGATTTTTACCGTCAATATCAAATAACCCTAGGCTAAATCCATCCTTCCTTTTGGAAAATTATTATTCTGCTCCGATTCTTCGTGAGCAAAGTCGAGGGGCTCCTTTTCACCCTCGATAACATTATCAGATTGTCTAGCTCCCGCCTCTATCTAGGCGGGTTAATAAAATTCCAACGTCGGGCTACCAAAGTGTTGTTCTCGAACATAGACGAGGATAATGATCGAGGCTGGATGGGCCGATTCATTCAAGTGAGGACTTCCGACCTAATCCCAGCCGAGAAGATTCCATTTCCTGATAAATGGAACATGAATTGTAAGTATCGTCTTACTGTTAGCTTCCATGTATTATTTTTTCCTTTGTCTTTTCTCATTGATGTCTTTTTCCATGATGTAGCGGTCTCTTGGATGCCCCGTATAATTCCCGACCTCGAGAGCTGGGTTCGAAATATGGCCTCGACTTCTACATACGTCGAGCGCTCATGGGGCAATTTAACAAAGGGCCGATGGGAGGTTAAGAATCATGGTAAGTCTACCTTTTGTGTATTTGATGATTTGATTAAGATGCCCTTCTCCTACTTATTCAATTTTCTCATGTACAAGCTTGGGAAAGGATGCGGTCATGAGGCCCCCATCTGGCGAGGAGGAGACTTCGACCCAGGTTTCGAAGATGGTGAAGGATAAGAAGAGGAAAAGGACCTCAACCTCCAAGGATCCAAAGCCTAAGAAGAATCCGGTTCGTAAGCCAAAGAAAAGCAACGTTGCCCTGCCTGCGGATGCGATTCAAAGGCTAAGGGAGGAAAAAGAAGAAGATGAAGACGATGGCTCGGAAGTGGTGGCCCGAGTGAACAACACCATCAAGGCCCCAAAGGCCGATGAGTCGGTGGTGGTTGAGGAGATTCCTCCTCAAGCCGAGGGGGTCTTGGAAAAGGACTCTGGAAAAGTCCCCGAGTCATCGAAGATCGAAGATGGCTCCCGCCGAGATGAGCAAAAGACGGGTATGTCTGAAGGGGCTAGATCCGAGTCCCTTCGCAACGAGGAGAACGCCCCAAGTGGCTCACTTGGGGCAATTGATATTGGAGACTCGCCGATTCTCCTTGTATTTTCCGAGGAGGCAATTCGGGAGGCCCAATCTACGAGGACTCCCGAAGTAGACGAGGCCCATGGAGGGGAGGACCCCTTCCGTGGTTACTTTATCGAGGTCGAGGATGCTACCGACCTGAGTGAAGCATCGAGTCTCCTCGATGAGACTCAACAAGCTTTGATCGGGTGAGTCTCAACTCATTTTATCGATATCATACTTAATTTATTTCTTCTCTTCCTGTCTAATTTCATTTCTTTTTTCCGTATAGGCTTTGGCGCTCCATCGGGAGGTATTTTCAAAGTCTCGAGCAGAGCTGAGCCGATGTAAGGCTGACCTCTGAGGGCTCACGGAGGATAGAAATGCCATTAAACTTCTCAGTGGGCAAAAGGAAGAGGAGATCAAGGACCTCCGAGCTGAGTTGGCCAAGGCTCACCAAGATCAGACTGACCTGATTGAGTAGGTAATGAAAATCTTAAAAGCTCATGGGTTCGATTCGGGAACGGTGGCTAACATTTCAATCTTACAGCTACAACAGAAGGTCGAGAGGATTGAGCAGTTCCTCGAGGAGGACAACATGATGAAGGCGGAGACCTTGGGGTGGAAACAAAGTATAGAACGCTTTGCTGCTGAAAAGAGGTTGCTCGATCCCAATTGTCATCGGTCGAAAGTCAGTTTCAAGGCATGAAGGAGAAAAGCTCAGCTCAGGCAAAGAAAATAGAGGAGCTCGAGGCTCGGTTGGCTTCCGAACTTGCAAAGGCCAAATTTGAAGCCAAAAAGGCAAAGGCTGAGGCAGAGGCGATCATGGCCGTCTACCTAGCCGATGCTGAAGCAGTTTAAGTCCAAGCAAGAGAGTCATCCGAGACTGCTCAAACTCGAGCACATTGGATTGTTGAACTCGCCAAATGCCAATCTTGAAGGGAAACCCTCGAGGAGATCGATGCTCGATTTTTCGATCTTACCGACAATATAATAAAGGCTAAAGAGCATGAAGTTGATGCTAGAACGCTGGCCTCTTCCGATGATGATGATGATGGCAGCAAGAGTAGGTCCAGGAATGGGGAGGACCTCGATGGAGAAAAAGCCGTCCCTGAGGAAAATTAGGAATCTTAGGCTTTTTCTTTTTTGATTTTTTGTGCGGGACCCTGACCGGTCCTTGTAAATATTTTCGTATAGATAAAAGATCTTTTTTTCCTTTGACTTATCTTTGTTCTATTTCATGCCTAGTGGAAATTCTATTTCATTCATGCCTTTATGCCTTATGGAGATTTTTCTCACAAGTTTGGGACTTTAGGCAACTAGACCGAAGTCGCACCAGTGTAGTCTTTAAAATCGAGTGAGTACTTACTCGAACTCAAAGTAGAGTGACCCTTAGGTTTTAGTTGAGTAAGGACGATTTCTCGAACTCAAAAAATAAAATGGCCCTTAGGCTCTTGAATTAGGTCTATATGGCCTCAAAAGAATGGCTTTTCCCTTTTTCGGCTTCAAACATTAATCATAAAAAGTTGCCATGCCTTAGCACGAGATAAATTTGTACCCATTAGGTTTTTCGAGGATTTATCGAAATCCTTTGCTTTGTTATGCCTTAGCACAAAATGTTCCGGAAGTTCGAACAATTCGCAACCCCTTAGGGTTTTTCGAGGGTCGATATTATTGATACCCTTAGTAATTCAGTCGAGGGTTGCCTTTTTTAACCGGTTTATGAGAATATTTGAAGGCATGTTTTATAACGGAATTCGGACGTCTCCGAACCGTGTTAATTTTGTCATAGCCTTTAGTTTAGTATTTTTCCCTTAGGCTTGTTTCCCTACTATACTTCGAACTCGTTCGAAGTATCAGTTCCTGAGTGGGGTGGCCGTGGCCTATAAAATCGAGGATTGCCTTTTTAAGGTCTTACGATTTTGAGGTTTAGTAATTCGATCATGTCAATGTTTTGGACGGCAGTCCCCGAGTATAGAGTAAATTGTTTGAACTTCAGTTGTGATCGGTCCTTAAGCCAGTTTCCACAATAGATTATAAGTATGAAATTGTAAAGTATAAATTTCTCTAAGGCATGGAACATATGGTAAGGAAAAATACTTCTTTCAATAGATTATACATGCGTGCAGGTTTTGCCATTAAGGCTTCGAGTAATCTACATGGACACGGTTCATTTGACCGGTTGGTCCTTTACCTATCGAGACCCTGTCAACACAAAATATTTTCCTTGTAATTATCTGAGGGTGATGCCCCCCCAGTATTTGAGGTTAATTGTAAAGGAGCCTCGGATACTGTTGAACTGCTCTAAGTTAGCACGGACAATGGTTGCCTCGTTAAAAACCTCGCAAGAAAAACCCATTTGGGACAAAAATCGACCTAAGGGAAAAAGAGTGCAACGCGTGCTTTCAGACCTAAGGACTTTGTTTTTGAAGAATCCTTTGGTGTCTTCGACGAAACACCTGCAAATGGTTAGTATAAAATATAAACGAAAATAGAGAAGGTCGTACCTTAGCAATAATATCGTTTGAGGAGTGATATGTTCCAATTGTTTGGTAATTGTTTACCGTTCATCGTGGTAAGTTTGTAGGATCCCTTTCCGATGATATCGAGGACCCAATACGGTCCCTCCCAATTCGGGCCACGTTTTCCTTCGTTTGGGTCTCAATTATTGAGGGTGACCTTTCTCAGAACCAAGTCCTCGATATTAAGATATCAAAGATTGGCTCTTCGATTGTAGTACCTTTCGATCCGATGTTTCTATGCGGTCATTCGAACGAGGGTGGCTTCCCGTTTTTCATCTAGCAATTCGAGGCTTGTATTCATAGCCTCGTGATTTGATTCTTTCGTTGCATATCAAAACCTGACACTAGGTTCCCCGACTTCAACTGGGATCAGAGCTTCGGCGCCATATACTAAAGAGAACGGTGTTTCCCCCGTACTGGATTTTGACGTTGTTCGATACACCCAAAGGACTTCGGCCAATATTTCTATCCATTTTCCCTTAGCGTCGTTCAATCTTTTCTTTAGATTTTGAATGATGGTATTGTTTGTCGATTCGGCCTGTCCGTTCCCACTAAGATGATATGGCGTCGACAGGATCCTTTTTATTTTATGATCTTCGAGAAACTTTGTCACTTTGCTACCGGCGAATTGCTTTCCATTGTCGCATACGATATCGGAAGGCATCCCGAATCGGCATATAATGTGGTCCCAGATGAAGTCTATGACTTCTTTCTCTCTAATGCTCTCAAAAGCCTGTGCTTCAACCCACTTAGAGAAATAGTCAGTCATAAACAAAATACATTTAGCTTTTCCTGAGGCCGATGGTAGAGGGCCGGCGATATCCATTCCCCATTTCATGAATGTCCATGGGAATAAGACTGAGTGGAGTTGCTCTCCGGGTTGGTGAATCATCGACGTATACCTTTGACATTTGTCGCACTTTTGAACAAACTCTTTTGTATCCTTTTCTATATCGGCCCAATAGTATCCTGCTCTGATGACTTTGTGAACCAATGATTCGGCACCGGAATGATTTCCGCAGGTGCCCTCATGGATTTCTCGTAGGACATAGTCGGTATCTCCTGGTCCCAAACATATTGCCAATGGTCCATCAAACATCCTTCTATATAGTGTTCCATCTTCGGCCAATGTGAATCGTGCGGCCTTCGTACGTAGATTCCTCGATTCCTTAGGATCCGATGGAAGCTTCTTGTTCTTTAGGTACTCGATATATTTATTCCTCCAATCCCAGGTTAGACTTGTGGAGTTGATTTCGGCGTGGCCTTCTTTGATTACTGACCTTGAAAGTTGTATGACAGTCCCCGATCTAATCTCGTTATCTTCAACTGATGACCCCAAATTTGCAAGGGCATCGACCTCGCTGGTTTGTTCTCGAGGCACATGCTGTAGGGTTCATTCTTTAAACCGATGTAGAGTCACCTGTAGTTTGTCCAAGTACCTCTGCATTTGATCTTCTCGAACCTCAAAAGTTCTGTTGACTTGGTTTGCCACAAGCAGGGAGTCACATTTGGCCTCGATGACCTCTGCTCTCAAACCTTTAGCTAGCTCGAGACCTGCAATCATGGCCTCATACTCGGCCTCATTGTTAGTTAACTTGGATGTTTTGATAGCTTGTCTAATTGTATTACCCGTGGGTGGCTTCAAAACGATTCCTAGCCCGGACCCCTTCACCTTCGAAGCGCCGTCTGTGAAGAGGGTCCACACCCCCGATAATGTACCTGATTTTAGTAATAGTTCCTTTTCGACCTCGGGTACGAGGGCTGGCGTAAAGGCGGCCACAAAGTTCGCTATGATTTCAGACTTGATGGACTTTCGGGGTCGATACTCGATATCGTACCCACTAATCTCGACGGCCCATTTAGCCAATCAGCCCGAAAGTTTGGGCTTATGCAAAATATTACGAAGGGGATAAGTAGTCACCACACAGATCGAGTGACACTGAAAATATGGTTTTCATTTCCTAGAGGCGCTTATTAGGGCAAGCGCTAATTTTTCTAAGTGTGAGCACCGGGTCTTGGCCTCACCTAAAGTTTGACTAACATAGCAAACAGGAAATTGCGTACCTTGCTCTTCTCGAACTAGGACCCCACTTACCGTGATTTTCGAGACTGCTAAGTATAATTAGAGTTGTTCGTCCGCTTTCGGAGTATAAAGAAGTGGCGAGCTCGATAGGTACCACTTTAATTCTTCCAATGCTTGTTGGCATTCCGTGGTTCATGCAAAATTATTCTTCTTTTTGAGCAATGAGAAGAACCTGTGACTTCTATTTGAAGACCTTGGGATGAATCGGCCTAGGGCGGCTATGCGCCCTGTTAATCTTTGTACGACCTTAATATTGTCCACGACTGTGATGTCTTCGATTGCCTTGATCTTATCGAGGTTGATTTCGATCTCCTGATTTGATACCATGAAGCCGAGGAACTTGCCCGAGCCTATCCCGAATGCACATTTCTCCGGGTTGAGTTTCATGTAGTGTTTCCTTAGTATATCGAAGGTCTCCCGCAAATATGTCAAATAGTCCTCTGCTCGCAGGGACTTAACTAGCATATCGTAAATATAAACCTCCATTGATTTACATATTTGTTCTTCGAACATTCGATTTACTAAGCATTGATAAGTGGTACCAGTATGTTTTAGTCCAAACGGCATTACATTATAACAATAGATATCGTACTTAGTGATGAACGAAGTCTTTTCCTGATCCTCCGGGTGCATTTGTATTTGATTGTACCCGGAGTAGGCATCGAGAAAACTAAGGATCTCGAGGCCGGCCATAGCATCGATCATGCGATCGATATTCGGTAGAGTAAAAGAGTCTTTAGGACATGCTTTGTTTAACTCTTTATAGTCTACACACATTCTATGTTTATTTCCCTTTTTTGGGACTACGACTACGTTTGCTAACCATTCGGGATATTTTACTCCCCGAATGGATCCTATTTTGAGAAGTTTGGCTACCTCGTCCTTGATGAATGCATGTTTTACCTCGGACTGGGCCCTTCTCTTTTGTTTTACCGGGCGGAACTTCGGGTCCAAGCTCAGTCGATGTGTAGTGATCTCCGGCGGGATCCCTGTCATATATAGGTGGGACCAAACAAAACAATCCATATTATTGATAAGAAATTTAATGAGTTTTTCCCTGAGCTCGGGGGTTAACCCCGTACCCAGGTATACCTTTCGATCGGGTAGATGCTCGATCCGTATGACTTGCTCTAGAACTTCGACTGTCGATTTGGTGGCGTCAGAATCCTCGGGGATTATGAAAGATCGAGGGGTCCAGTAGTCATCATCCTCGTCCGTTCCCTGCTTCTCCGACTGAGTCAAGGCTGGTAGTTGTAGTTGCTATTTAGATTCCCGTTTTTCTTTGGACTCTGATCCCTTTGTTGATGAAAGCGTCGATACCGGTATTACTTCATCGACCGCGAACATCTCTTTGGCAGTATGTTGTTCCCCATACACCATTTTTACTCCATCCGGTGTTGGGAACTTCAGCATTTGGTGAAGGGTTGAGGGGACCGCCTTCATGTTATGAATCCAGGGTCTTCCGAGAAGTGCGTTGTATCTCATATCTCCCTCGATCACATGGAACTTTGTTTCTTGAATAGTTCCGGCTACATTTATTGGTAGGATGATTTCACTAGCCATGTTAAAGCCATTGAGAATCCGAGCTGCGTGTACAATCTGATCTTGTAGGCCGAGCTGCTCCACGACCCTTGATCGAATAATATTGGCCGAGCTTCCTGGATCAATTAAAACACGTTTAACATGAATTTTATTCATAAGGATGGAGATTACCAAAGCATCATTGTGGGGTCGTGAGATCCCTTCTGCTTCCTCATCATTGAATGATAAAGTACCTTCTGGCACATAGTCTCGAGTTCATTTTTTCCTGATTATTGTTACTTTAGTGCATTTGAACACGGGCCCCTGTGGAATATCGACCCCACCAACGATCATGTGAATCACGTGTTGTGGTTCTTCCTGCTCGATTTTCCTATTTGCATCTCTATCTCTGAAATGGTTTTTAGCTCGATCGATCAAGAATTCTCGAAGGTGACCCTCGTTGAATAGACGGGCCACCTTCTCCCTTAGTTGTCTGCAGACTTCGGTTCTATGACCATGTGTACCATGGTATTTGCATCTTTGATTGGGGTTTCTTTGGGATGGATCGATTTGTAGGGGTCTGGGCCATCTAGTATCTTTGATTCTCCCAATGGCTGACACAATACCTGATGCGTCGATGCTAAAGTTGTATTCTAATAATCGTGGTGCTTCTGTGGGATCGACATGTTTATCAAAGCCACTTTTGCTCATGAGCCCTCGATATCTCTGTCCTCGATCGTTCCTTCAATCATTTCGGAAGGGATTGCATCCTAGGATGCTATTTCTACGATCTGCGTTGTATGGTTGATACCGACCTCTGTTTGACCGGGGTTCTCTGTCGATATCCCTTTGAGTTCTGCCGACGGGCCTGTTTGGATAAACGGAACCGGAAGGGGTCCCCAATTGATCATCCTCCACCCTGATCTTTGACTGGAACTGATTATGTACATCGGCCCAGGTTACTGCTGGATATTCAATTAAATTATGCTTTAGCTATCGTGATGCCACCGAACTTCGTTCGTTCAAACCTTGAGTAAAGGCTTGAACAGCCCAATCGACTGTGACAGGTGGAAGTTCCATGCGTTCCATCTGGAACCGAGATAGGAATTCTCTTAATATTTCGTTGTCTTTTTGTTTCACCTTGAAGAGGTCAGACTTCCTAGTCGCAACCTTTGTGTTACGCCCTGCAGTATTACGTCGATGTTACGCTCCACAGTATTATATTACGACGATATTATACCCTGTAGTATTGTACGCTAAATTTGTCGTAAGATAATTGACATCAGTTGAAGGACAAGATTATTTGAAGATTATAAGTATTATGCTATTTCAAACAAGTGACGAGTAAATTCGTGAAGGTGAGAGGATAAGCAAATCGAAGAAAATAAATTTCGTCGAAGTTTGACATTTTGAGATAAAATACGGTCCAAGCTATAATACCCCGTATTTATGGATTAGTGCCATACAAGGTTCTACATGACCATGATAGTAAGGTGTATAAGGTATGTTGAAAGTGAGTAGTGTTTTAAGTAAGTGGAGATAATTCTTAATTATGTGAGTAATTGGTTAATTATTAGGTAATAGGATATTACCTAATTAATTAAGGAATTAAGTGGATAATTAGTGATTGGGAAATTTCCCCCAACGTGGCAGCCATGTAAGAGCCATTAGGTGGCTCTTAAATAAATTTGCAAGATGGCAGCCTTTAAAGAGATAAGCACTTTATCTCATTTGGTTAAAAAATGTCATCAAGAAAGCCAAAAATGCTACGGCCATAATAATTTCCTTGCTTGTTTTAAGCAAACATTCCATTACTACTTAATAATATTATTCATAAGCTTTAAAGAGGAATGCTTATATTTGCTAAGTTATGGATGAAGTCACAACAAATTCATACGAGATTTCATAAGGTAATAGCAACGGGAATTTGCGATTCTAAGGGAGTATGGTGCAATCTTTTTCAAGAATATCATATGGATTTTCTCCTGCTTCGATCCATCATTACATGTTGCCGCAATTGACATGTGTTAGAAGGATTGTCAAGAGAATCAGCTCAGTTATGTTAAGGCTAAGCCCTTCCTTCATTTTTGCATGATCTCGTAATTACACGAGTTTGATAACGAGGCATAAAGAGAAGTTCGTATTCTTGAACTTATGTACATTATCCTAGTCTCATAAATTACAGTATTCTCCCTTATCGGGACTTTATATTCAATTGAGTATTGTCTTCTTCCAGTCAAGAGAGAAGAGACATAGAGTCTAGTATGGCCGAGCGCCTATGAGCGGCCTACTACGGTAGAGCAGTTATATATACCGAGCCCTATAAGGCTGGACAACTATTTTACTTACTATATTGAGATAGTTGAGTTAGTATCAGCAGGTAAGCATATCTTCAAATTATCTTTGACTCCCAGTTACTTTCAGTTATTATATTATCAGTTCAGTTTCAGCTTTCACTTATTTTGTTGCCTTACATACTCGGTACATTATTTCGTACTGACATCCATTTTGCTGGGGACGCTGCATTTCATGCGTGCAGATTCAGACAGACAGACGAGTAGACCTCATCAGTAGGTGTTGCCCGAGTTTAGTTTGATCGGTAAGCTCCCCGTCCTTTGGAATTGCTGGGTCTAGAGTTTTATGTACATCCTGTGTATATATATGTTATGGATAGGTCGGGGCCCTGTTCCGATCACAGTACATCCATCAGTAGAGGCTTGTAGACATATCCTGCTAGTTAGTGCATTATGTTGGGCTTGTAAGCCTTGTATGTATATTTTGTTGGTTTGCAAGTTGTAATAGTTATGACGGCCTTGTCGGCCCAGCTTTATATTGATGTTTAGTCAGCGTTCGCAAATTGTCTTACAATGTGGCCCATGGCCAAAGTATGACATTATATGTTCAGAGTCCCTTAGTCGCAAGTTGGTACGCAAGGATAGGTGAGGCACCGAGTGCTGGTCTCGCCCCCCAGGTTCGGGGGGTGACAGAAGTGGTATCAGAGCAGTTTTGTCCTAGGGAATCTACAAGCCATGTCTAGTAGAGTCTTGTTTATGGGTGTGTTGTGCACCACACTTATAAGCAGGAGGCTACAGGGTATTTAGGACTGTCACTCTTTCTGCTTACTCTAGATCGTGTGGTAGAGATCAGTTGTAAGAACTCAATTTCCTAAACTCTATCTTATTTATAATACGACGATGCCTACATCTAGAAAGACGGTTGGTAAGAGATTACAGGTGGCTATGAAAGAGTAGAGTCAAAGGAACTTGATTTTGCATGATGATTATGATGAGTAAATGTAAGGTCTTCAGTAGATCATGTGTGTACTAAGGCGTGTAAGCCTCTTGATAAGGATCCTAAAGGCAAAGAATATCTATCCATCCCTATGGTTAAAGGCAACGAGAGATTCAGAAGATAGATACAAGATTCAACAAGTAAAAGGAGCAAGATGAGAAGGGTACGAGGTATCCAATTAATGAAGATTATCGGTATTTTCAACTCCGGCAGAAAAATATAAGCATTGTGAGTTACCTTCAACAGTAACAGAGGTATGTAGAATTGGCCACACCCATCTCAGTTATACCCTATTGGGGGCTAACAGATGTAGTTTAAGAAAAAGATGGGATATTAGGATCCGACTAGGGTTAGAGTAACCCAAAATGGTGAATGGATTGTTTGTATTAATTGACATTTACGAAGGATATTACAAAGGTGCTAATAGATCTCCTGGTGAGGCACCCAGATGGTGCATTCTAGAATATTACAATTAGATGTGAATACTAGCATGATTAAAAATATTCAGAAGATAGGCACTAAAAGCCTGGAAGGGATAAATATTACCTTTGTGTGGCTCGCGTCCCTAGTAGAACGAGAACGTTAAGCAACCCGAAGAGCCACTGGATGGAGCAAAGGGGAGCTAAAAGCAAAAGAATGTCTTGTTCGAGTTTTCAGAACAAAGTGATAGACATAAATGTTAGCGGGAAATAAGAAAAGAGTTAATGAAGCATTATGAGTAAGATATAATGCATGGATGACAACGGTAGATCAAAAGATGACAGTATTACAGAGTCTATAGTCAAGTGAAGGAAAAGACGAGAGGTGGCAGGCCTTGAGAAAACAAAAGAGTATAGTCCATAAAGTCATATCCTCATTTCGAGAAATACGTTTGTGACTCCAATGCGACTACCAGAAGGAAAAGTTAGACCCCAGAGTAATAGAAATCAGTATGGGCTGGTGAACAAGATAAACTAAACATGAATTAGGGACTGAATGATTTGATAATGGTCGACGTCATGAGAATTTCAGATTTCATTCCGGCGATAATAGAATGGACAATAGAAGAAGATTCATGAGAAATTTAGAGAATGGTCATTCAGGAAGATGCTTCCCTAAAGAAAGCAATGTGAGCAAAGTTCAACTTAAGGGACTGTATGTTCCAGTTATACTAAGTGTCACCCTTGAGAGTAAGGAAATTTATTATCCTTGGTACAGGAGGATTACCGCGAGGCGAGTAAGGGTCATCGATGATGTACAAAGATGCCAAAGATGAAGAGGTAAAACATCTATACGTAGATTATCGAAGAACTAAATCATAGTACTCCCCAAAAGGGGGGAATATGGAGTGATGTGGCATTAAGTCAGAATTAAGTGGTTCTAGTAACTATGGAATAGTAAAGGAAGAATACGATAAAAATGAGAAAGGGATGAGATTGTACTTATTCAAATCCTATAGATATGCTACGATTCCAGAACATTATGCAAGTACGACGTCAAGGAGAGGAAGTAAGGGTTCCGGCCCGGGATGTTTTTGATAAATAAGGAGCCAGTGTGAGAGGTACGTTAAGATAAAAGGAATAACCCAAGAAAGATTACGTGGAATATTGATATGAGAATGGGCCAAAGAGTAGTTAGCAGTTGACTCAGGAAGAGCCTAGTTATGGCTAGACAGGTAGTTACAGACGAATCAGCAGATCGTGTAAGATAAACATAGTAACACCAAATATAGTGAATTCAATCTCGCAGATATGACATCGTAACCTTGAGAAATATTAAGATAGGAGTTGGGGTAGTTAAAGATACTGTATGAGTGTTATGGAGGAAAAAGAGAGTGTCACTGGGAAGACAATTAAAATATCAGCTCAGAAGCAACCCTACGAGCACAAAGGCATGAAGGTAAGTAAGTAAGGATAATTACAAGTAGGAAAGAACATCAAAAATTCGCCCGGGTAAATGATGTAATAAGCTCGTAGCTTTGTACGAATCAGAGGGTCCTCCCTAAGTACTAAAATGAAAGACTAGCTGAGGAAGTAAGGAAGAAGGCTTCGACCTAAGCTTAGTGACCTAAAGAGGAAGTGATCTTATAACAAAAGCCTCACAATAACGTTGTATGTACTCCATAAGTAAGTGGCACCTACCGTGGCTAACGGACAGGAAGTAAAAATCAGAAGTGATATTCAAGATCATATGAGTGGTATGGAATTCCAATATGTATGGGCACTAAGATAAGTTAAGTATGCACGCAACAAGGGGGCAGAAAGACCAGGAAAAGTAATTGCCTACGTTTAAAGAAAGCTGAGAAGGAATGAAAGGAATTATTCGATCAGTGATCCAGAGTTAGTTACGTCATGAACGAACTTACAATTTCAGAATATTATCCATGCAGCATATATACTGACATTCATACAGCCGTAGAAGACTCCGGTATAAGTTAAAAGAAAGAATTGAGCCCAGGGTATAAACAAAGGATTGAATTGTTAGAAGATTGTATCATGGATATTCTATAGCGCCCATGGAAGGCTAAAGTAATAACTAATACCAGGAGCCGCAGATCGGAAGATAACTCAAGCCTACATGAAGGCTGATCAGAAAGAAGAGCAAACTGAAGAGTTACATCAACCAAATAAATCAGGAGTCTGATTATTAAACCCAGAAAATTATAGAAATCGTGATTAAGAACATTGTAGACTTACTCTAATATCAGAGGTACAAGAGAGATAGTACAACAACCATATTCTATAATGGCTTTACAATAAAGCCAGTTAGAAGAAGTACCAGCCTCATAAGAAGTTAGTATGAAGCTCCCACCGGATTGTGTATGCACCAAAGGTGCAAGTATTATAATAGAGCTTCAAGTTATGGATGCGAATTATACCTATGTGGAAGGAAGGTTATGAAAGAGATAAAAGATGTGATAATAGTCCATACTTCAGATAGAAGGCTAGAAGCGTTGGGATAGTATCCGAGAATGATACCAGCGTCGTTAGTGGCATACCTTCCAGCCTATGGTTTCTATGTATCGAGAGGTCTAGTTAAGAGAGTAAATAAGAGTTTGAAACGATGTGATGTCCCGATTGATGTTCCAGAATGACACAAGGAAATCTATGGTGCAAGCAAGTTGAAGGAAGGTTGCGAGTAGTATAAATGAATATGTGTAAGTCGCAAGTTAAAGTATGGTAGAGCGGCAAGGATTTAGGAAGACAGGAGTAAGGATAAGAAAAGGCGAGTGGGAAGGTGACGAAAATGGATAAGTCCTCGGGATTAAGCCCAAGAAAACAAGAAGAGCTGATGGTTTCTCTAAGTTATAGAAAACGCAGTATAGCCTGAATAAACTCAAAAGAGTCTAAGACTAGTAGCATTTAGAAGAGATGGAATGCTGCCCTGGTAGTAGAATGAGGGTGTGATTGTGATAGATAAAGGATGACGGTTGGGCCTTCAATTGAGTAATGACTTGAAGAGGATTTTATGAATTGTACGGGATTAAAATACCCATGTAAGGTGAGTCACATTGGGATTTTATAAAATACAGTTATGGAAGTATAGTATCGCCCCTAGATGGATCAATCTAATCATTTAAGATGTTCCCCGATGAGACGTAAGACCTAGAGGCAGTGTTACATAAAAGGTCAAGTTATCAATGGTAGATTATAGATCAATATTGAGATGAATCAACAATGGATGGATAAGAGTTACAAGGTATGAGATGAGAGTAGGTTGTCATTATTAAGATAAACAGTAACGAGGAAGCATTAAAGGACTTAGATTTATACATCTATGATAAAAAGCGAGAGAGTAACCTGGAATTGGGTAGCAGACCTCGATAATAATAAAACCAAGGTAAGAGTCATGGTATAGTATGACCTACCTAGATGCAGTAAAGTCGTACGGATGAATAACCAGGTCTATGAAATAAAATATAACAATATTCGCAAGTTCGACAAAGTACCGAGCGAAGAACTTCAGTATACCTATAGATGCCCAGAGGGACATCTTATTAAGCTATGTATATGTTTACAAAGTGAGGCCTAGAGATTAGCTAAAAGCTAGAGGAAAGAAAAGGAGAGAAGAGTCTCAAAGGCGCACTTACAAAGTCAGAGTCGTACATTCTGCATGATAAAAGGTAGCAACAGTTACAAGATTGGAAGGATTCTGACCACGAGTCGTGGTGTGAGAAAGAGGCCTAAAAGGGGGGGGGGGGGATTCCCTGGCCTTTGGATTTATTCACAGAACAGTTGCCTAAATGGAAAGGACGGTATTAAAACCATTCGTAAAAACCATCCGGTTATGAGACCGATAAATGCATTAGTCAACATTCGAGGACGAATGTTCCAAATAGGGGAATTATGTTACGCCGCAGTATTCCGTCGATGTTATGCTCCGCAGTATTATATTACGACGATGTTATACCCTGTAGTATTGTACGCTGAATTTATCGTAAGATAATTGACATTAGTTTAAGGACAAGATTATTTGGAGATTATAAGTATTATATATTTTAAACAAGTGACGAGTAAATTCATGAAGGTGAGAGGGTAAGCAAATCGAAGAAAATGAATTTCGTCGAAGTTTGACATTTTGAGATAAAATACGGTCCAAGCTACAATACCCCATATTTATGGATTAATGCCATACAAGGTACTACATGACCATGATAGTAAGGTGTATAAGATATGTTAAAAGTGAGTAATATTTTAAGTAAGTTGAGATAATTTCTAATTATGTGAGTAATTGATTAATTATTGGGTAATGAGATATTATCTAATTAATTAAAGAATTAAGTGGATAATTGTTGAGTGGGAAATTTTCCCCAACGTGGCAGCCATGTAAGAGCCATTAGGTGACTCTTAAATACATTTGCAAGATGGCAACCTTTAAATAGATAAGCACTTTATCTCATTTGGTTAAAAAATGTTATCAAGAAAGAGAAAAATGTTACGGCCATAATAATTTCCTTGCTTGTTTTTACTTAATAATATTATTCATAAGCTTTAAAGAGGAATGCTTATATTTGCTAAGTTATGGATGAAGCTACGACAAATTCATACGAGATTTCATAAGGTAATAGCAACGGGATTTTGCGATTCTAAGGGAGTATGGTGCAATCTTTCTCAAAAATATCATATGGATTTTTTCCTACTTCGATCTGCCGTTACATGTTGCCGCAATTAACGTGTGTTGGAATGATTGTCAAGAGAATCAGCTCAGGTATATTAAGGCTAAGCCCTTCCTTCATTTTTGTATGATCTCATAATTACACGAGTTTGATAATGAGGCATAAAGAGAAGTTCGTATTCCTGAACTTATGTACATTATTCTGATGAACAATAGTATAAACGAGAAAGAGAATTATATTGTTTTGATATATGTGAACCATGTCTATTACAGATTATTAGAACCCCTTTTAAATAGTAAAGGAATTTCACTTATGGTATAATTCTAATTACAGAAGGAAATCCTATGATTAGCTAATTAACCATTTCTGATTTGATCCGTTCTCAGATTTACGCCATGATCCTCGACCAGTCACGGATATCTCGCCTTTCTATTATTGTGCTATCTTCGATCTTGCTCGATGTCTGTCTTATTTGGCTTCGATTGCTACTAGCCTTGATCTCGATAGGTACCTCGATTCTGAACTCGGTACCTTATCCTCATGATTTAGTCTGTTCTGTTACGAGGTCATCCTTCGATGCAACCTCCCGGTCTTGGTCAAATAGTAAAATCGTGTGGGACCGATTTTAATCGCATACAAGAATAAATATTTAAATCTTAGTTTAACTCACTATAAAATTAAATACGACTAACTTGGCATTGGTTTGGATTGATTTCGAACTAGACTCAATTGTTTTAACCCAAAAATTTGTTTTAGAATAAGCAATTAAATTTATATTTTTAAGGCCTCTAACAATCGGATCAATCAAAAGCGTATACAATAAAATAAATGTAATAAGATAAGATATAAATCAAGATAAAAGGAATATATTGATCGCAGGCCTCAAGAGGGTATGATGATGGAACGAGGTACAAATGCAACAACCAAAAAGACTATGTTACTGATAAACACAATATAAACTCAATGAAACTAGTAGCAAATGCTACTTGCTTTCAGATCATCTTTACAAAGGATATCGATAGGATATATATAGTCAAGGTGGAGCATGGCTGTTCCGAGCTCAAAGCATGCACGTTAGGGGTACAGTTAGTGGAAGAACAAGATTTCTGCTAGTTGGAACTGCTTTAGCGTAACAGATGGTGGCCACGGTCTTAGGCGGGATCTAAGTACAATTGAATACGCCTTCGAGAGTGTTTGACCTGCTTTGGACACTTGCTCCTTAAACCTTTTTTTCTTTGGAATAAATGGAGGGTTCCGGTCACAGCTCCCCTATTCTCAGATGTTGATTCTGGATCTTCACCCTCCACGTGTCGTCACTTTGTTGTGCCACGGGCCGGGGCCGAATTTTGTCAATGTAGATAGTCCTCCCATTTGTCAGGTAATTCTCGAGAAGTGCCCGATAAGTGATAATATTTTGACATGAGTCAATCTTGCTCTGAATTCTTTTTTAACAAGGAAGAAATTTTAACATTATCACGCAATTAAGTTGACAAAATTTGTCTTTTTCGTTAATTACAAACTGCAAGTTCATGATGACTGTTTATAATAGAAGTTTTTTTTCAAGTTTGACAGTTATGAAAAGATGGGCTTCCCATCTATATATAGATATGAGACCCATTCGTTTTCCAAATACTCTTCTGCTAATTATTCCCTCCAATTACACTTGCAATTTTCTCGGCGTTTTTGCTAAATTTTCTTTGTTCTTCTATCTCTCTCTATATTGTTCTTATAAATTCTCAGAATTTTAATTCCCCAGTAGAAACGGATTATCCTCTATCGCCCCAAACTTTTGCAAGAAACCATTCCTTCTTCTGTTCCCATAGAAGAAACCCCTTCTACAGAGATTCCCTCCACTGCTCATGCGGAGGATAGGAAAAAAGCTCTGAAGCCTCACAAAGGAAGGAAAGAGAAGTATGGTTCTGAGCCCCAGTTTAAGACATCCTTCCTATACACATAGACCTTGAAGCAGATATCAAGTTGTGGAGCAAAGCATCAGAGCAACTGGTGGACATTCATGTGAACAACATCGATTCTCTCGTCCGTGAAGACCATATTTCCCTTATCCAGCAGTATTGCCACTAGGATGAACATGTTGTTGTTTATGTCACCCATGAAAATGAGAGGATTAATAGTCATCAGACTAGTGTTTCCTTCGTATACACTTATCCATTCACTTTTGGGTTTAGGTCCCCAATCGATTCCATATATTTAGATTTTTGTCGGCATTCCAACATCTATCTAGGCTAATTTAGGCCAAGAGTTTGGAGGTTGGTGGCATGTTTCTGATTTCTGGCCAATTTGGCCAATGTTAATTTCTCTCTTCAACACCTTCTTTACCTCTACTTTCTAAAGCCATTCAGAGGCAGCATCGTCTAAGCCATCAGTCATGGAAAGTGAGCACTAGTGAACGCGGAAGATGACCACAATAGGGACTGATTTGATCGAATTATTATGGTCCCTACCCATGAGCTAATTTCTCCTGAGGATGGGCACGTCCCAAAAAGGTAGAATGACAAGCGTAAGAGTATCGCATTTAACTCGGGGCGATACATAGCGTCCATTTTTGGACTTTATTCCTTTTGTATTGCAGTAGCTCTGGCGGTATTCAGGGAAGTGCCAGACATTGATGAATGGATTGGAAAGATCTAGTCTTCTTCCTCGGTAGCTGAGAGGTCCTGGAGGCATATTTCAGAGGTTTGAGGATGGAGGGCAAGGACCATAATAAGCTCTTATCCCAGTTTCCCTTTTCTTTAGTGCTTCATATTTTCACATCTTTTTCTTTCATAGGCATTGCTCCTAGGAAGATCCCGGAAGTGCCAATTAGTCTCCCCACTTCTATCGACTCTGTTCAAGAAAGGATCAAGCAATTGTACATCTTGGAAAGGAAGGTGAGTTCACCGGCACCTATTTCGGTGGGCTGTTCTGTGGGCCTTCAGAGGAAGAGGACAAGGTCCACTTTCTGGATAGGGCCTGACGGTGTTCGGGGCAGTCTCCGAGTTGACCTTCAAATTGCACATCATCAAGATAATATGCCCATAGTTATTGAGGATAAAGAGGTGTAATCCCCGGGTATAGATCATGTGAGAGTTGAAACTCCTCTTTTAGATTGGGGGAAAGGTGTTGCCGGCTACAAACCTACCAGAGTGTCTATCCCCGAGATTTCCTAGCTTGTTTCTGCATTCCCATCGAAGCCCCCATCCTTAAATTTTCCTCTCATTCGAATTTTCATCACACATTGGTGCTCGGAAGTTTGTGATTAAGTTTCTAGAGGGGTAAATCTCTTGGACCATTTAGGGGAAGATATGGCATGGTTGAAGGAATTGCTCGGTCCCTTAGAAGGAAAAGATGGATAGACAATCTGATGCTGATCTTGTGAGTGACGTTTTTCATTGCACCTTACAGATATGCTTCAGAGTATTTTACCCTCATTTTTTTATTACAACTTTATTGTCCTTTTGTGAATGAGATTATGTTGTAACTTTATTGCAAGACAACTTAGTTTTGACCAAGATCAAAAAGAGATTCTCGCTCTATGAGTAAATAGTGGAAGAGCTAAAAGGGAGAATTAAGGCTTGGGAGACCCGGTTTCGGATAGTGTTTGCAAAACTTTCCACGTATACGGAGAGGGTCAACCATCTTGAGGCATTGCTTGCTCAGAAGTAGGCACATGCGAATCAATTGGCCGACGAGCATTCGAAGATTACATATGAGCTTGCCCAGGCAAAAGTGTGGGAGACATATCTTTAGCTGGACCTCGGGTCATAAAAGGAGTCCACCAAAACTCAATAGGCTGAAGTATATAGGGTATGGGGAAAAAAGGATAAGGCAATCCAAGAGCTCGATAAGTTGAAGGTGAAATTAGATCTAGCTCAGAATGTTATCTTCCTCGAATCTAAGTTGTCAACATTGGAGGTGTTCATCCAGGGATCCTTAAGTTGGAGGAAGAGATCTAGAAAATGAAACGAGTAGTGGAGATATGGCTCGACAAGATTTTACTACGTCCTCCCACAAGGAAGGATTCACTGAGGGCGAATAGTTTTTAGACCTCCTGAAAGAGGATATCTAAGAGGGGCCTACTGGTCCTTCGATCCCTCTAGTTGATCTGTCTCCCTCTGGCCTAGTACCTCAAGATCCGCAATCTCCTTGTCTCTCGTTTGGGGTTCACTGAAGCCTCGGTATATGCAGTGACTAGAATCTGGCATTTGTTAGAAATTTTAGTCTTATATCAACTAATGCTCTTTTTTTGTGTTATATGGGTAGTTGTGGGTGTTCGTGGCTACGCCTTATTTTGTAATTGGAAGGGTTTCTTAATGAATAAAAAACATCATTTCCCTTACTTTGCATTTCTTTGGCATATTTTGTATAAATATTTGTAAATTCTCTAGTGCCTCTAATATGTTGAAAATACCATTGACTCATTGGGGACCCTCATTTCGGAGGAGTCTTCCACAGTCCCTGAGTGTATGGTCTCGGAGGGAGAGCACCGTGCTCAAATGTACCTAGATTTACTCGTATTAGAATTGTATCTTCATTTGGTACTTTTGTGCCGTGTGTAACCGAATTAGACCTTTATTCAGATGGTTCTAAAGTACATTGGGAGTAGAGTAGTCCTTTGAGCGGGAAAAATGTATAGCTTCTGTCAAACGTCCTTTCAAGTCCCTGATGCTTGACATCGCATTCATTTAATGTATGCCACATGTGGTTGGTTCCAGTTGTAATCGGGGCCTTCATCGGATGCCAAGAAAATGATGATGACTTCTTATAAAAAGAGTAGTCTTTGTCTATTTTCTTACCTTTACTCCCTCTAAACTCTCTCTCTAGCAACAAAAGATTTCATCTTCCTTTATTTTCAAAAAAGCTTTCTGCATCTTTTCTTAAAACTCTTTCAGTTTTCTCTAATGGATTCCCAAAGCCGATACCCCTCAAAAGAGAAAACTTCCTCTGTTCCTTCCCCCAATGCTATGGAGAATGTTCCCATTACCGACGATATAGAAAAGACGATGGTCTACATGGAATCCCCTCTGGCAAACATGAAGAGGACCTCCAAAAAGTTTGGACCTGGCATCCGAGCCTGAATGGACGGTCTCCAATATCATGTTGAAAGAACTAAAGAAGGACAACGACTTCAATGTCAGGGAGAATACTTAGAAGCAGACGGGGGAACGGAACTCCCCTGTGTTTATTTATCCTTCCCTTATTACTAGTGCTATTCTTTAATGAGTTCGAATGGATTATGGGTGGACCGACAAAACGAATCTCGTCCTCGAGATTCCTTGGGAAGGTAAAAGGCTTACTAGTCATCATCCTAACCACTCTTTCATCTCTACATACCCTTTATCATGTGTTTCAAACTCTCAATGGATGAAGTTATAGCCAAGCTTTACATCCGGTACAAATTGTGCATGGCTCAATTCAGCCCTCAAGTTTGGAGATTAGTTTTATGCCTTTGTTATCTGGCGGAGAATGCTAGTGACAATTTGACTTTATGATACCTTCTTTGTGTCTACTTCCCTAAGATTTATCGTGGTAGGATAATCAACCTGACTAATCAGGATTTGATGACCCTGATATCCGATTGTGGTGACAACTTTGATCGAAGATATTTCTAGAGGTACTTGGTGGCGCATACCAAGTTTCTTTGCTCGAACTAGAAAATTAACTTCCCAGAGAAGTGGAATCTCAAACGTAAGAACTTCAACCATTCCCTCTTAGTGTATTTTTAGGGTCGTTCCTAGATTCTTCTTCTAATAGTTGTTGCAGTCGCTCTTGAGAGCGCACCTAATATTGAAGAGTGGATATTCAAGGTTCTACAGGTCTCCACTAATTATTCATATACCTAAAAGCCATTACGATCGAACTGGGAGGGTATCGGAGGATTTACCATGGTAATCTCTTTACTGATTCAAGTGTTCCTTTTCTCATTTTACCTACTTTATTTCCTCTAAGAAAGATAAGTTTTTACAAGTGTAGGTCTTGACAAAAAACCCTAGTCCTGAGTTTGGGATCCTATCCTTTTGTCTGGGGTATACGGTTATCGAAACATCCAGTAATTACTTATTGAAGCCCCGCATGAGGGTACTGGCAAGTTCCCTGTTGTACTATCCCTTTCTAGGACCACCAAACCAAAGCGAACTCCTGAAAAGAATACATCACGCTCTATGGCTGATGGAAACATTTCTCAGGTCAATCCCCAGGCCGCTCGGTATGGTTTTATCGAGGGGTTGGTCCATCCTGGCCCTATCATGGTCGACTTCAATGAGGAAGATTCTCACCCTATTGCCATACTCGAGGAGGAAGTGACATGTTTAATCCCCGATGAGGGATTGGCTCCTGGGCAGTGTGTAACGACCCAACCATTCGTTTTGTATATTTGACCCTTGCTCCCCTATTTGATGCTCCCCCGCATGTGTATTTATTATTATATGATTTATGAGGATGGTTGGTTTTATTTTGGGAAGAGTTTTGGATTGAATTGGAACACTTAGTTCATAGATTGGAAGATTAAGTTGGAACTGTTAACCAAGTTTAACTTTTATGTATTTTACCTCGGAGTAGAGTTTTAATAGTTTCATTAGACCGGGATGGTGATTTTGGACTTAGGCGTATGTACGGATATGAATTTGGAGGTTCCTAGGTTGATTTGGCTCTAATTAGGGAGAGTTGGAAAATTGAAGGTTTAGAAGTTCTTAGGTTTGACCCATAGTTGACTTTGCGGTTATTGATGTTCGTTTGGGATTCTGAGCCTTTGAATAGGTTTGTATGGTGATTTATGACTTGTGTATAAAATTTAATGGCAATTCGAGTTATTTAGACTTGTTCGACGTAAGTTTGGAATTCAAAAATTTGGATTAGTTCATTAAGCTTGAATTGAGGTGTGATTCATAGTTTTGATGTTATTTTGTGTGATTTGGGACCTCGAGCAGGTCTGTGTTGTGTTTTAGGACTTGTTGGTTTCTTTGGATGGGGCCCGGGGGGCCTCGGGTGTATTTCAGATGGGTTTTAGACTATTTCTCTCATGTTTGGAGTTGTTGGTTTTCTGGTGCTGGTGCCTTAATAGCGGGCGTGAATAGCAAAAAATGCTAGAAACCAAACCACGCGAAGGCGAGGGCATGGGGGGATTCGTCCTTCGCGAATGCGGCAGCCCTCACGCTGGTAGATGGGTCTTCATCACAAACGCGACCGGTGGATCATGAATGCGAAGTCTTGGGAGCGATAACCTTCGCGAACGCGATGGCCAGTTAGCCGATGACCTTCACAAAGACGATAGGTGCTTGGCAAACATGAAGAGAACCTAACGCCTAGGTATACCAAGGCTAAAAATGAGATTCAACCACTTTTCACCATTTTTGAGACCTAGATTGTGGAGAATTTTGAGAAGCGTTCTATCCAAACTTCATAGTTTAGCAACTTTAACTTGTTTTTGATTTATTTCTATGATTCTTCATAGATTCTTATACCTAAATCTAGTACTTTTAAGTGTAGAAATTGGGATTTTAGGAAAAAACTTATGATGGATTATTTTGGGGATTTGGACCTCGATTTATGGTCCAATCTTGATATAAATCACATATTTGGATTCAGGGGAGAATGGATAAATGGGAATTGGTTGACATGTGGGCCCAGGTTGACTTTTGTTGACTTTTCCAAATATGTTAAAGATCGATCCTTTTTTATACTAGGATAGTTTCTAAAGTCTATTTTGACTTATTTGAGTATTAATTAGCTAGATCTGAGTGGTTTGGAAGCTTGTGCTAAAGAAAAGACGGTATTAGAGGGTTAATTAAGGCTGGAAAGAGATAAGTATCTTAGTTAACATTGATTTGAGGAAATTAGGATGTAATTTTATCTATTTGCTACGTGTTACATGTGTTAGGGGCGGCGTATATGCAAGATGACAAGTATATATGCGTTTGCTATAGGTTAAGCATATGGATAGAACTAGTGTTGCGACCAAACACACTCATGCAAGTATACGTGATCGTCAAGTAATAGATTAGTGAATAAAGTATCGTTCCCACGAAGACTTATGATTAACTTTTGACTAATTCAACTCAAATAGTTTATTGATTCAAGCGATTTCTTATAAAATAGATAATTGTCTAATTTACTACCTAAAGATTATCAAGTAATGAAATACTAGAAATCAACACAACACTTAAATAGTTTTAAATAACAATCAATGGGAGATAACATTCCAGGGTCACGGGTTATCTAGCAATCATGTTGCATTCTTAGCTTAAAATAACTAATTGATTTATCTGGATTGTTGGTTGACAAGGTTGATATTACTCATAAGAATATGTCGAGCCCTTACTCGCCTATTCAAGCTAACTTAATACCTATATGTCTATGGAATTAAGATTAACAAAAATGCATTTACAATTCCTGTATTGCAACCGAGCAAGGCAATTAGGTATATGTCTATCCCAATTGCGAATCCTTTCCCCGATGCCCGGGTTTAAGAACTTGCTCTATTTAATTCTATATGCAATCTAGAGTTCCCACTTTCGAGTTCAACTCTAGATTC
>AWOL01S0019801.1:0-36714 GCA_000715115.1 Nicotiana otophora
ACTACATTGGCCTTCCCCGAGTGGTATAATATAGTGATATCATAGTCTTTAAGTAGCTCCAACAACCTCCGCTAACGCAAATTAAGATCCTTCTGCCTGAACAAGTGCTACAAACTCCGATGATCAGTGTAAATCTCACAGGGAACGCCGTATAAATAATGACGCCAAATCTTTAGGGCGTGAACAATAGCTGCTAACTTGAGATCATGAACCGGATAATTCTTCTTATTCACCTTCAACTGCCTAGACGTGTAGGCAATCACCCTACCATCCTGCATCAATACCTTTCCAAGGCCAATCCTCGAGGCATCACAATAGACAGTGTAGGACCCCGAACCTGTAGCAATACTAATACTGGGGCTGTAGTCAAAGCTGTCTTGAGATTTTGAAAGCTCTCCTCACACTCCTCAGTCCACCTGAACAGAGCACCCTTCTAGGTCAATCTCGTCATAGGTGTCGCAATAGATGAAAATCCCTCCACAAAGCGACGGTAATACCCCGCCAAACCAAGGAAACTGCGGATCTCCGTAGCTGATGACGGTCTAGGCCAACTCTGCACTGCCTCCACCTTCTTTGGATCTATCTTGATCCCATGACAAGACACTATATGGCCCAAGAATGCCACTGAATTAAGCCAGAATTCACACTTAGAAAATTTTGCTTACAGTTTCTTATCCCTCAAAGTATGAAGCACGATCCTCAAGCACTGCTAATGATCTTCCCAAGACCGGGAATATACCAGGATGTCGTCAATAAACACAATAACGAAAGAATCAAGATAAGGCGGGAACACACTGTGCATCAAATGCATAAAGGCTGTTGGGGCATTGGTTAGCCCAAATGACATGACAAGAAACTCATAGTGACCATATCTGGTCCTGAAAGCAGTCTTCGGGATACCTGACTCCCGAATCTTCAACTGATAATAACCTGAACGTAAGTCAATCTTGGAAAACACTCTGGCACCCTGTAACTGATCAAATAAGTCATCAATACGAGGCAATGGATACCTGTTCTTCACCGTAACCTTGTTCATCTGCCGATAATCAATACACATACGCATAGAACCATTCTTCTTCTTCACAAATAAGACCGAAGCACCCCAAGGTGATACACTGGGCCTAATGAAAGCCTTATCAAGCAACTCCTGCAACTGCTCATTCAACTCCTTCAACTCAGGAGGAGCCATACGGTAGGGAGGAATATAAATGGGCTAAGTGCCCGGCAACAAATCAATGCCAAAATCAATATCTCTGTCGGGCGGCATGCCCGAAAGATCAGCTAGAAACACATCTGGAAAGTCCCTCACTACTGGAACTGACTTGACTGTAGGGGTATCAATACTGATATCTCTCACATAGGCCAAATACGCATCACACTCCTTCTCAACCATTCCTTGAGCCTTAAGAAATGAAATGACCCTGCGGGGAGTATACTCTAAGGTACCTCTCCACTCTACTCTAGACAAGCCTGGCATAGCCAGCATCATGGTCTTAGCGTGACAATCAAGAATAGCATAATGAGGCGACAACCAGTCCATGCCCAAGATAGCATCAAAATCTACCATACTGAGTAATAAACAATTGGCTCTGGTCTCAAAACCACTAAGAGCAATAAACAACGACCGATATACGCGGTCCACAATGAGAGAATCTCCTACGGGAGTAGATACATAAACAGGGGAACTCAAAGAATCCCGAGATATCCCCAAATTTGGAGAAAACTAAGAAGACACATATGAATACGTAGAGCCTGGGTCAAATAATACTGATGCATCCCTATGACAGACAGGGACGATACCTGTGATGACTGAATCTGAAGCAATGGCCTCTGAACGGGCTGGAAGGGCAAAGTACCTGGTCTGGCCTCCCCCTCTAGGGCGACCTCGACCTCCCCGACCTCCACCTCGAGCTGGCTGAGGAAGTAGGGTGGCAGATGATGCTGGGAGAATGGTCGTAGGACCCGGTGGAGCACGAGGAGGCTGATAAGTATATAGAGGTGCACCCCTTCTGGCTTTGGGGCAATCTCTAACCAGGTGACGAGTGTCACCACACTCAAAATAACCTCTTGGAGGACGTGACGGCTAAGACTGACTCGGACCTGGCCTGCTGGACTGGCCGGTAATAGCACCTCGAGTAGAAGGCATGCTGGATACTGGCAGTGCATAATAGAGCTCATGAGGTTTAGGAGGAGCTGGAACACCGCTGGCTGCTAGAAGAACTGAATGGACAAGGCGACTCACAAAATCTGTACCACAGCGTGCTGCTGGTGCACGAGCTCCTAAATAATGACCAGTCTCTCGAGACCTCTTGGCCTCTCTCTACTCTCTGTCCCGGGCAAACATGCCCTCCACTCTCATGGCAATGCTCACTGCCTGCTGATAAGTGATGTCCTTCTCCAACTCCCTGGCCATACTGGTCCGAATACTGGGGTGGAATCCCTAAATAAAGCGATGAACCCTCTCTCTGACGGTAGCAACCAGAGCCGGTGCATGGCGAGCTAACTCATTGAAACGAAATGCATACTCCGACACAGTCATTGCACCCTGATGCAGCTGCTCAAACTCTGTGTGCCAAGCGTCCCTGAGGTTCTAAGGAACATACTCATGCAAGAACATCTCTGAAAACCGAGTCCAAGTGAGTGAGGCTGCCTCGTCCGGTCTACTCAGCTCATAGGCACGCCACCACTGAAATGTTGCTCCCCTCAGCTGGAAAGTGGTGAAAGAAACCCCACTCATCTCCACAATGCCCATAGTGCGGAGAATGCGATGACACTCCTCAAGAAAACTAGAGCATCATCTAAATCTAGTCCGCTGAAAGTAGGTGGGAGGTACTTCTTGTACCTCTAAAGTCTGAACTGCTCTGACTCAGAAGCAGCTACCCCGATCTCATGCTGAACCGGAGCCACTGGGGGCATAGGAATATACTCTAGGGCCTGATCAACCTGGACCCTCTTCTCAGGAGTGCGGGCTACAGGAGTGTGTGCCCCTCCCCAAGCTTGAGATGTAGTGGGAGCTATCGGAAATAGTCCAGCCTGAGCCAGAGTGTTGAACATCCTCAAGCACTGAGCTAAAGTCTCCTGGAGGGCTGGAGTAGCAATAGGGATCTCCGGTGCTGGCCCTCCAGCTGGAGCTGCTGGGGGCTCCTTTGACGCAGCTCTCGCAGGTGCTCGGGCTGCACCACATGGTCATCCTCTACCCTGTCCCCGGCCTCTAGCGGCTCTGACAGGGGGCTCGGGTGCCTGATCGTCGGTCCTCCCAGTACGGGTCCTCACCATTTGTGAGAAAGAATAAAATAGAATCTTAGAATTTGTTTGATGTCAATAACTCGCACGAGAAGGAAATCAAAGAAGTATGATTGTTCTTAACAGTTACATAGCCTCCCGAAGATAAGAACGGACGTCTCCACACCGATCTGCGAGACTCTAATAAACTGGCTTATGACTCGTAACTCCTATGAACCTAGTGCTCTGATACCAACTTGCCACGACCCAAATTAACCCTCCGTAAGGTGTCGTGATGGCACCTAGTCTTTACGACTAGGTAAGCCTAATATTACGAAAAATATAAAGAAAACACAGCATTTTAAAGGTAATCAGCATATTGTGAATAGCCAAGAGTAGTACCACTCGGCATATACAAAATAATTTCCCAAGACCTGGAATATCACTAAGTCACAAGCTGCTATAATCTATGTAGCTCTATACAAAAGTCTGAAGATAATAAAGAAAGTCTCTAGGTGAGGGAGTATAAGGGGACTCCGAAGATCTGCGGACACAAGCAGTAGTACCTTGAAGTCTCCTAAAATCAGCAGCACGCACTAACCCCAAGGCTGATAGCTTGCACCTGGATCTGCACACGAAAACATGTGCAGAGAAGGGCATGAGTACACCACAATGGTACCTAATAAGTGCCAAGCCTAACCTCGGTCGAGTAGTGATGAGGTCAGGTCAAGGCCCTACCGGAGTAAATATAATAAATTAAATATTAAAAGATATAAGTAAAATTTATGGTAACACAGTTAAAGAAATTCTCGAAAATTTAACAGTTAAAGGAGCGCTCGGCTCAGAACAAGCTAAACACAGTGGGAAATCTTCCGGGATACCGTCCCGTAGTTCCAAATAAATATGTAGTACAAGGGGATCTCCCGAAATACGTCTGTAGTCCCAAAGTAAATATGCAGTGCTGGGGGATCTCCCGGAATACGTTCGTAGTCCCAAAGTAAATATGCAATGCTGGCGGATCTCCCGAAATACGTCCGTAGTCCCAAAGTAAATATGCAAGACAGGGGGATCTCCCGGAATACGTTTATAGTCCCAATTTAAATATGCAACGCAAGATGAAATGGCAGGTACGGCATCGAGTTATACAGTTTATACTAAACATAGATAAGGAAAGTAGGGACTTAACTAAGCATGGCGCACAGAATGTCAAATAGGCAGTTAAAACACGTAAGCATGCTTCTCTAGTCCAAGTTTAATAATTAAACGTATTAGTGCAATTTAATAAGGAAAAATAGTTTATGATTTAGAAAGGAAAATAAGATTTTTGGAATAATAGCCCATGTACGTACTCGTGACCTCATGTACATGGCGCCCACACATCAATTAATATCAAACATCCAAAGGGTAAAGTCCCCAACACAAGGATAGGAAAGCCACTTACCTCGAACCGCTCAAATTAACTTGATATCACGTTCTTGCCACGAGTATCTGACTCCAAATGGCCCGAATCTATTCAAATTAATTGCATAATGTAAATATAACTACAAGTAACTAATTAATTAGAAGCTAAAGCGTGAAATTAGGAAAAATACCCAAAACGTCTCCCCGGGCCCACGTCTTGAAATTAGGTAAAGATTACAAATTATGAACACCCATTCACTCACGAGTTCACTCGAACAAAAATCATCTAAATCCGACGTCAAATTCACATTCAAATCTTAGATTTTTAATTAGGGAACCTTTTCCCCCATTTCCAAACTTCTACCCTCAAAATCCTTACTTAGACGAGGAAAACAATAATAGATTTATGTATTATGATCGAAATAGAGTTAGAATTAGTTACCCAAGAGTTCTCCTTAAACATCCCTCTAGAAATCGTCCCCCACCGAGCTCTAAATCGAATTGGTGAAAAATGAGGAGTGAACCCTCGAAGCTGCCTCTTCAACCCAGCGATTTACTCACCTGCGCTCATGGGGCCGCATCTGCGGTCACGCACCTGCGGAAAAATCATCACAGGTGCGAAGGTCACTTATCCGGGCTGGGTCCGCACCTGCGCGCTTGAGTCCGCACCTGCGGATGCGCTTCTGCGCTCAATCGTCCGCTTCTGCAGGACCTTGGGTCCTTCTCACCTCCGCATATGCGACTGCCCTTCCGCAGATGCGGCTCCGCTCATGCGGCTCACTCGTCACATCTACGACCACTGACACCCGGCCTAAAAGCACACCTGCGATACCATCCTCGCTTCTGCCGGGCCGCACTTGCGGACTCCCTACCGCAGGTGCGAAAACACCAGAACCAGCAACTCAAAAATTCCTCTAAGTCCAAACTTTTGCCTGTTAAGCACCGAAACACACCCGAGGCCCCTGGGACCTCAATCAAACATACCAACCAATCCTAAAATACCATACAAACTTAGTCGAGCCTTCAATACACATCGAACAACACCAAAATCATGAATTAAGCACAGATTCAAGCCTAAGAATTTAAAATTTTCCAATTTTTACGAACGACGCCAAACCATATCAAATCTAGTATGAATGAACTCAAATTTTACACACAGGTCACAAATGACACTAAGAACCTACAACCACTTTCAAAATTCCATTCCGAGCTTGATATCAAAATTTTCACTATCGGCCGAAATCGCCGAAAAACTAACTTTTGCCAATTCAAGCCTAATTCTACTACAGGCCTCCAAAACATATTCCATACACGCTCCTAACCACAAAACCACTCAACGGATCTAACGGAGTCGACGAAATTCTATTTCGGATCCGTTTTCACTTAGTTCCGACTACGGTCCAAACTCTAAGGCTTAAACTCACAACTAGGGACTAAGTGTCCCAAAACTCTCTGAATTCCATAACCAATCACTTCGGCAAGTCCCAAAAGCAGAAACAAATATGGGGAAAGCAGATATTAGGGGATCGGGGCTCTGATTCTCAAAATAACCGGCCGGATCGTTACAACTTTAATACCAAAAGGCCTTCTATCATACATGTTTGTTGTCAAGTTTCTTATTTCTTACATATGTTAATGTCACCGTATATATAATAGACTAAGTTAAAATTGATCTTCCATTATATATAGGTTAATTGTGAAGAAAACTATGCACGTCATGCTACTGAAAACTTAGATACGCCGAATAGCTTATGTAATTGCACACATATACTATATAAAAGTTTTGACAATAACGTCATACACGCAAAAATTATCATACAGGTTAAAGTGCTTATAAGTATATTATTATCCCTAAATTCAACTTTCGTCTTGCGGAACTAAGGAATAGCTTTTTAAATTTTTGTGAAAATAATATTTAGTATGTTTATGTTTAGGAAATATAATAAATAAAGGATAGGGACAAAACATCCTAAATATTGGACTATATTTACCGCAATATGTTTTCTTGCACAAACAATTGTATGTTGCACTTTCAAGAGGGATATCAAGATCGACAACAAGAGTTCTAGTTAAGGCAGAGCAACCAACACATTAGGAGGAAAGGACAAAGAAGTGTTCGTTAAGTGTCACGACCCAAAATCTGACTAGTCGTGATGGCACCTAACCCACCCGCTAAGTAAGCTACTTAACCACTAACCGATTCATATAACAATTAATAAAGCAATTTAAGTAAAGAATTATCTTAATCTTATACATTTCTCAAGAACTGGTAGTACAAATCATGAGCTTCTAAGAATAGAGTTTACAATGCTGATATGAAGTAAATACATCATCTGTTTGAAAAGTACATAAACAGAGTTTTATAAATCTAAGGCTACCATGAACAAGAGGCAGCTACAACTGGAGCGCAGGTACATCTTCAGATCCAACTCTTAACGAACACAGCAACATCAGCAACCAATATCTACACGCAAGGTGCAGAAGTGTAGTATGAGTACAACCGACCCCATGTACTCAATAAATAACAAATCTAACCTTAGGTTGAAACTAGTGAAAAGCTTGTACCAAGGCCGGGTCCCAATTTCAATAACCAACAATAGTTCATAACAATATAAAACAAGTAATACCATAAGTAACTCAACAATCAAATGCTCACCAAACACAAAACATGATTTTTGAAAATAGTTATGCCTTTCAAGTACACCAATGAAAACCCAAATCGTTTACCAGAGTTGCCAAAAATATGAATAAGTTTGAAAACAATAATTTTCCCAAAATCCTTTTAATAATAAATAAGTTATTTTATTTTCTTTCCAAATAACCTGTAATGACCCAACCGGTCATTTTAATTTTAGATTCCCGTTCCCTAAAAAATATAAAATTTCCCATATGTGCTTTTAATGATTATTGACTTGCGGGGATGGTTGGTTCGGGATTTGGAAGCGTTTGAGTTGAAATCAGAATACTTGGTTCCTTAAGTTAGCCTTAAAAGGCCAAATTTGACTTCGGTCAACATTTTGAGAAAACGACCCCGGAATCGGGATTTGACGGTTCCAATAGGTTCGTATGATAATTTTGGACTTGGGCTAATGTCCGAATCGGGTTTTGGATAACCCGGGAGCGTTTTGACGTTTAATAGTAACCATTAACTATTTGAAGGTTTAAAATTCTTTAAATTTGGTTTGGGGTAGGGTTTTGAGTAATTGAAGTCCGTTTGGAATTCCGAGTTTGAGAATAGTCTCGTATAGTGATTTAAGACTTGCACACAAACTTTCGTGTCATTCCGAACAGTTTAAGTATATTTCGGCACATTGGAAGTAAATTGAAGAACTTGAAATTCTTATGTTTGAATCAATTTGGTTTAGGATATGATTCTTAGATTTGATGTTGTTTTACGCATTACGAGAGTTCGATCGAGTCCGTTTTATGATTTCAATCCTGTTGGTATGTTCGGGAGGGGTCCTGGGGGCCCCGAGTGTCAATCGGACGAGGCTCGGACCAAGTTGAAAATTGGGAGACAAAACTGAAGCTCCTAGCTACTGTCAGAATCGCACCTGTGATTGGCCAGTCGCAGGTGCGACATTTGCAGATGCGACAGAAGCTCGCAGGCGCGGCACTCGCAGATGCGAGATTTCTTCGTAGAAGCGGAAAAGGAATGGGAGGTCTGCCATCGCAGGTGCGGAATATTGGGCGCACCTGCGAATGCGCAGGTGCGAGGCTAGACGCGCAGATGCGAGAATTGGCCAGGCGAGTGGAACTCGCACCTGCGAGGATTTTCCGTAGGTGCGGAGCCGCAGGTGCGTTCCAACCTCTGCAGGTGCGAAAGGTCTGATTGGCAGAAAGCTTAAAAGAATGGGAATCCACCATTTCTTCCCGTTTTCTCTCCATATTTGGGAAATTTCAGAGCTTTTGAGAAGGGGGTTTCAACTAGCAATTAAAAGGTAAGTTAATTCCACACCCCTTGAGTTAAATACATAGATTATAGGTAGATTATAACTAGTAAATCTTAAAAATCAAAGATTTAGATGAAAAACCTAGATTTTTATAAAAATGAGATTTTAACCACTAAAATAGTTATGGAATTTGGTAGAAATTATATATTTGAGTTCTTGAGGTTATGGGCAATGTTTTCATCTAAACATTTTCGGAATCCAGGCACGTGGGCCCGGGGTGAATTTTAGGAATTTTATCATTTTGGATAAGGTAATATATTTAATAGATAAATTTCAAATCATTTAGCATATATTAATTATTTTGTATAATATTTGGATAGTTTTGGATTTTCGGCGTTGAATCGAGAATTCAACGCGATGTGGTAATCGGAAAGTGGAGTTTGAGACGAGGTAAGTCTCTTGTCTAATCTTGTGAGGGAAACATTACCCCATATGTATTAAGTTGAATAATTATTGCTAATTGCGGGGGCTACGTACGCACGAAGTGACGAGAGTCCGTGCATAGCTGCTATTAATGCTAAAGTCCGGGTAGTTTAGGACTCAAAGCATGAATTACTTATGTAAATTGTATTCTTTGTTTAATTAATATTAATTGATATATATGAATATATTGTGAATTGTTAGATGAAGATATTAAAGGATGAAAATCTCATATGCTTGATTTTCTGTTTAAATTAATTAATTGTTAAAAGAAATTATTCTTCCTCCAGAATTTATCTTATAATAAATATACTCTCCTTCCGGAAGCACATAAGAAAATGTCCTCCTTTCTTGTGGAGCGGGCCGAACGCCTCGGCAGGATAGATGCATCTATGGATCGTGCCGCACGTCCCTCGACAGTGTACACGACACTCTGGATCGGGCCGTACGTCCTCGACAGAAATCGTGCTTAATAATAATAATCACACGATACCTTAATAGCTTATTTCAGCTTGCGAAACTAATTGATAAGTTTGAGAATCCTTAGAATTTAATTAATTATTATGCCTACTTGTTAAGGAATTAATTATTATTCATGTAAATGAGATTAATTGATAAATTGGAAATTATTTGAATTGAAGGAATTTAATGAATATATTGAGAATTGTTGCATTTGAAGGAATTCGATTATTTCCGCTGGTTAAATAAATTATTGTAAATTCTGTGAATTATGCTGATTTAGATATTGTAGTTGTATTTCAGTTATTATTATTGACCCATAGTGAGTGTCAAAGTCGGCCATCTCGTCTCTACCACTTCGAGATTAGGCTTGATACTTATTGGGTACACGTTGTTTAAGTACTCATACTACACTTGCTGCACTTTTTGTGCAGGACCTGAGGCAAGTACTAGTGGGGGACCTATCGTCTTACACCCACGTTATCTAGGGGCATAGTGGTGAGCTGTCTTTCCGAACCGTTCTGCAGCTACTAGTGTCTCTCCTTGTATTTTTCATTCTATCTATTTTTATTTCAGAAAGTATTTGAGGCTTTGTATAATCTACTAGATGGTCATACACTTTTGACACTAGGTCTTGGCACACACATTGGTAGAATTTGGTGTTATATTATTTTTCTTGGTTTTAAATTTTGTCAATATATGCTTAATTTATTAAGTTGGATTGCCTAGCTGTAGTGTTGGGCGCTATCACGATCTATAGGTGAAATTGGGTCGTGACAACATGGTATCAGAGCACTAGGTTCACCTAGGTCTCATAAGTTATGAGCAGACCTAATAGAGTCTTGCGGATCGGTATAGAGATATCTGTACTTATCTTCGATAGGCTATAGGTTGTTAGGAAAACTACCTTTCTTCATATTCCATCGTGCAATCAATGTAGTAATAAATATCCTTTTCGTATTCTCTCACAGATGGTGAGAACGCGCTCGAATTAGGTTCCAGACCAGGGAAGAGCTACTCCCCCAGTTGCTAGAGGTCGAGGGAGGGCTCCAGCCCATAGTAGAGGGAGAGGACGTCTCAGGACTGTTCAAGTTATGCCGCCAGTGGGTCCAGCAGAGAACCCCATTGTTGAGGAACAGGATAAGGTGCCTGTGGCAGAGCCAGCTCCGGTGGATTTCACATCTGCACCGGGATTTTAGGATGTCATGGGTCGTATGCTGCGGTTCATGGACAATATGACTCAGGCCGGTTTATTTACGGCAGACCCAGCCATATCTCAGGCGGGCGGGGGAGCACATACCCCTACCACGCAGGCTCATGGACATGCAACTGCTGTATATCAGACCTAGGGTGCACTACCCGTGGGTGGAGCCCAACCAGTGGCAGCAACTACACCTGAGCCTAGGCCAGCTGTAGCCACTGATCCTCAGAAACTATTGGATAGATGGACTAGACTACATCCTCCTGTCTTTGGGGGTGAGCGACATGAGGATCCACATAACTTCATTGATCGTTGCAGGGACAGACTGCATAAGATGAGGATATTAGAGTCTCATGGGGTTTATTTCTCTACTTTTCAGCTAGAGGGCAGGGCTCGTAAATGGTGGCAGTCTTATGTTCTTGGCAGACCAGCATATTCTCCTCCCATGACTTGGGACAGGTTCACCCGTATCTTCCTGGAAAAGTATATTCCATCCTCCCAGAAGGAAGAGTTGCGGTTTAAGTTTGAGCAGCTCCAGCAGGGTCAGATGTCAGTGACCGATTATGAGGCGAGATTTTTTGAATTATCTCACCATGCACTTATGATACTCCCTACTGAGGCGGAGAGAGTGCGGAGGTTTGTAGCCGGTTTATATATTGGTATTCAGGCCACTATGGCTCGAAAGGTTGAGATGGGTACTTCTTATAAGCTAGTTATGGAGATAGCCCGGAGGATTGAGGGTGTGCATCAGCGGAGCCGAGAGCAGATTATGAGAGATAAGCGGTTCAGGTACTCTGGAGAGTTCAGAGGTGCTCCGTCTGGGGGCAGAGGTCAGTTCGTGAGGGGGCAGTCCAGCAAACCCCTATTTCCAGCACCACCACCATCTTGGGGTACTCCAGTGTGACCTTATCTCAGTGCTATACCAGAGAGTTCTTATCACCCACCAGCTATTTAGGGTCCTTCCAATGGGTATTCAGTTCCCCAGGGCCAGACACTTAGTTAGCAGCCCATCGTCCTGAAGAGTTGTTACGAGTATATTGATTATCGCCAATTGAACAAAGTTACTATTAAGAACAAGTACACATTGCCGCGTATTGATGACCTATTTGACCAGTTGCATGGTGCAAGGGTGTTCTCTAAGATCTACTTGAGGTCGAGGTATCATCAGTTGAAGATTCGAGATTCGAATGTTCCAAAAACCGCTTTTTGTACTAGATATGGTCATTATGAGTTTCTGGTAATGTCTTACAGTTTAACTAATGCCCCGACAACATTTATGGATCTGATGAACAAGGTATTCAGGCCATATATTGATTCGTTTGTCATTGTCTTCATTGATGACATTTTGATCTACTCGCGCAGTAAGGAGGAACATGAGCATCATATGAGAGTAGTGCTTCAGACATTGCGAAAACAAAAGCTATATGCTAAGTTCTCTAAATGTGAGTTTTGGCTAGAGTCTGTAGCATGTTTGGGACATATTGTATCTGGTGAAGGTATTAAAGTTGATCCCAAAAAGATTGAGGCAGTTCAGAATTGGCATCGTCCCACTTCGGCGACTGAGATCAGGAGTTTTCTGGGTTTGGCAGGTTATTATCGTTGGTTTGTGGAAGGTTTTTCATCTATTGTAGCACCTTTGACCAAGTTAACCCAGAAGGGTGTTAAGTTCCGATGGTCCGATGATTGTGAGGCAAGCTTTCAGAAGCTCAAGACAGCATTGACTACAACACCCGTGTTAGTGTTACCTTCCGATTCGGGAATGTATACAGTGTATTACGACGCTTCATGCATTGGTTTGGGTTGTGTATTAATGCAGGAAGGGGGAGTTATTACATATGCTTCACGTCAGTTGAAGCACCACGAGCAGAATTATCCGGTACATGATTTGGAGTTAGCTGCGATTGTTCACGCTCTTAAAATTTGGAGGCATTATCTTTATGGGGTGTCTTGTGAAGTTTACATTGATCATTGTAGTTTGAAGCATTTGTTCAAGAAGGGGTACCTAAATTTGAGGCAACGCAGATGGCTGGAATTACTAAAAGATTATGATATTACTATCCTATATCATCCAGGTAAAGCAAATATAGTTGCAGGTGCCTTGAGTAGAAAGGCGGAGAGTATGGGTAGTTTGGTTTTCATTTCAGCAGAAGAGAGGACATTAGCTTTGGATATCCAGTCATTGGCCAATAGACTTGTGCGGCTGGATATTTTAGAGCCCATCAGAGTTCTTGCATGTGTCGTAGCTCAGTCTCCACTATTTGAGCAGATCAAGGCTCGCCAGTATGATGATCCACACTTAATGGTTCTTTGAGAAACGGTACTACGAGGTGGTGCCAAGGAAGTTACTATTGGTGCGGATGGTGTTCTGCGACTCCAAGATCGTCTGTGTGTTCCTAATGTGGATGAACTGAGGAAAAAGATCCTGGAGGAGGCACATAGTTCTCGGTACTCTATTCATCCAGGTGCTACGAAGATGTATCGTGAATTGAGGCAGCATTATTTGTGGCGATGAATAAAAAAGGACATAGTTGAGTATGTAGCTAGGTGTCTATTGCCAGCAAGTTAAATATGAGTACCAGAGGCCAGGTGGCCTACTTCAGCAGATGACTATACCAGAGTGGAAATGGGAACGAATTACTATGGACTTTGTAGTTGGGTTGCCGCAGACCATGAGGAAGTTTGATGCAGTTTTGGTGATTGTTGACATGTTGACTAAGTCGGCACATTTTATTCCTGTTGTGACTACGTATACTTCAGAGAGGTTGGCCCAGATTTATATTCAGGAGATAGATCGATTGTACGGCGTTCCAATTTCCATCATATATCAGATAGAGGCCCTCAATTTACTTCACATTTCTGGAGAGCAGTATAGAGTGAGTTGGGGACCCGTGTAGAGATCAGCATAGCCTTTTATCCGCAGACCGACAGGCAGTCAGAGCGGACAATTCAGATTTTGGAGGATATGCTCACGGCATGTGTGATTGACTTTGGAGGTCAGTGGGATTGTTTCCTACCTTTGGCCGAGTTTGCTTATAATAACATTTACCAATCCAGCATCGAGATGGATTCTTTTTTGAAGTTTTATATGGCCGTCGATGCCATTCACCTATCGGATGGTTTAAGCCCGGTGAGGCTAAGTTATATGGTACTGATTTGGTAAAGGGTGCCTTGGAAAAGGTAAAGTTGATTCAGGAGCGACTTCGTACAGCACAGTTCATACAGAAGAGTTACGCGGATCAAAAAGCGCATGATTTATCATTTATGGTAGATGAAAAAGTTCTTTTGAAGATTTCGCCGATGAAGGGAATTATGAGATTCGGGAAGAAGGGCAAGTTGAGCCCAAGGTTTATAGGCCCATTTGAGGTGTTGAGACGAGTTGGGGAGGTTGCTTTTGAGCTTGCATTGCCTCCCAGTTTATCGGGAGTTCATCCGATTTTCGATGTATCTATGCTCCGGAAGCATCATGCTGACCTATCACATGTGTTGGACTTCAGCACAATTCAGCTAGATAAGAGTTTGGGTTATGAAGAAGAGCCATTTGCCATTGTTGATAAACAAGTTTGCCAGTTGAGGTCCAAGAGGATTTCTGTAGTAAAGGTTCAGTGGAGGGGCCAACGAGTCGAGGAAGCGACTTGGGAGGCCGAGGAGGACATGCAGAGAAAATATTCACACTTATTTAGCACTCCAGTATTATTCTAAACCCGTTCGAGGACGAACGTTTGTTTAAGAAGTAGAGAATGTAATGACCCACCTGGTCATTTTAACTTTTAGAACCCCGTTCCCTAAAAACAATAAAATTTCACGTATGTGATTTTAATGATTATTGACTTGAGGGGATGGTTGGTTCGGGATTTGGACGCGTTTGGGTTGAAATCGAAATACTTGGTTCCTTAAGTTAGCCTTAAAAGGTCAAGTTTGACTTCGCTTAATATTTTGAGAAAATGACCCCGGAATCGAGATTTGACGGTTCCAATAAGTTCGTATGATGATTTTGGACTTGGGCGTATGTCCGAATCGGGTTTTGGATAACCCGGGAGCGTTTTGACGCTTAATAGTAAAAATGAACTATTTGAAGGTTTAAAATTCTTTAAATTTAGTTTGGGATAGGTTTTTGAGTAATTGAAGTCCGTTTGGAATTTCGAGTTTAGGAATAGTTCTGTATAGTGATTTAAGACTTGCACGCAAAATTTCGTGTCATTCCGAGTAGTTTAAATATATTTCGGCGCATTGGAAGAAAACTGAAGAACTTGAAATTCTTAAGTTTGAATCAATTTTGTTTAGGGTATGATTCTTAGATTTGATGTTGTTTTACACGTTCCGAGAGTTCGAGCGAGTCCGTTTTATGATTTCAAACCTGTTGGTATGTTCGGGCGGGGTCCCGGGGTCCCCGAGTGTCAATCGGATGAGGCTCAGACCAAGTTGGAAGTTGGGAGCCAAAACTGAAACTCCCAGCTACAGTGAGAATCGCACCTGCGCTTGGCCAGTCGCAGCTGCGACATTGGCAGATGCAACAGAAGCTCACAGGCGCGGCACTCACAAATGCGAGATTTTTTCGCATAAGCGGAAAAGGAATGGAGGCCTGCCATCGCAGGTGCGGAATATTGGGCGCACCTGCGAACGCGCAGGTGCGAGGCTAGACGCACAGATGCGAGAATTGGCCAGGCGAGTGGAACTCGCACCTGCGAGGATTTTCCGCAGGTGCGGAGCAGCAGGTGCGTTCCAACCTCCACAGGTGCGAAAGGCCTGTTTGGCAGAAAGCTTAAAAGAACGGGAAACCACCATTTTGCCCATTTTCTCTCCACATTTGGGCGATTTCAGAGCTTTTGAGAAGAGGATTTCAACTAGTAATTAAAAGGTAAGTTAATTCCACACCCCTTGAGTTAAATACATAGATTATAGGTATATTATAACTAGTAAATCTTAGAAATCAATGATTTAGATGAAAAACCTAGATTTTTATAAAAGTGAGATTTTAACCACGAAAATAGCTATGGAATTTGGTAGAAATTATATATTTGAGTTCTTGAGGTTATGGGCAATGTTTTCATCTAAACATTTTCGGAATCCAGGCACGTGAGCCCGAGGTGAATTTTAGAAATTTTAACATTTTGGATAAGGTAATTTATTTAATAGATATATTTCGAATCATTTAGCATATATTAATTATTTTGTATAATATTTGGATAGTTTCGGATTTTCGGCATCGAATCGAGAATTCAACGCGATGTAGTAATCGAAAAGTGGACTTTGAGTCGAGGTAAGTCTCTTGTCTAATTTTGTGAGGGGAAAATTATCCCATATGTATTAAGTTGAATAATTGTTGCTAATTGCGGGGGCTATGTACGCACGAAGTGACAAGAGTCCGTGCGTTGCTACTATTAATGCTGAAGTCCGGGTAGTTTAGGACTCAAAGCATGAATTACTTATGTAAATTGTATTCTTTGTTTAATTAATATTAATTGATATATATGAATATATTGTGAATTATTAGATGAAGATATTAGAGGATGGAAATCTCATATGCTTGATTTTTTGTTTAAATTATTTAATTGTTAAAAGAAACTATTCTTCCTCCCGAATTTATCTTATAATAAATATACTCTCCTTTCGGAGGTACATAAGAAAATATCCTTCTTTGTTGTGGAGCGGGCTGAACGCCTCGACAGGATAGATGCATTTATGGATCGTGCCGCACGTCCCTCAGCAGTGTAAACGACACTCTAGATCGGTCCGTACGTCCTCGGCAGAAATCGTGCTTAATAATAATAATCACACGATACCTTAATAGCTTATTTCAGCTTGCGAAGCTAATTGATAAATTTTAGAATCCGTGGAATTTAATGAATTATTATGCCTTCTTCTTAAGGAATTAATTGTTATTCCTGTAAATGAGATTAATTGATAAATTGGAAATTATTTTAATTGAAGGAATCTAATTAATATATTGAGAAATGTTGCATTTGAATAAATTTGATTATTTCCGATAGTTAAATAAATTATTATAAATTCTGTGAATCATGATGATTTAGATATTCTAGTTGTATTTCAGTTATTATTATTGATCCATAGTGAGTATCAAAGTTGGCCATCTCGTCTCTACCACTTCGAGATTAGGCTTGATACTTACTAGGTACACGTTGTTTATGTACTCATACTACACTTGCTGCACTTTTTGTGCAGGACCTGAGGCAAGTACTAGTGGGGGACCTATCGTCTTACACCCACGTTATCCAGGGGCATAGTGGTGAGCCGCCTTTCTGAACCGTTCTGCAGCTACTAGTGTCTCTCGTTGTATTTTCCATTCTATCTATTTTTATTTCAGACAGTATTTGAGGCTTTGTATAATCTACTAGATGGTCATACACTTGTGACACCAGGTCTTGGCACACACATTGGTAGAATTTGGTGTTTTATGATTTTTCTTGGTTTTACATTTTATCAATATATGCTTTATTTATTAAGTTGGCTTGCCTAGCTGTAGTGTTGGGCGCCATCACGACCTATAGGTGAAATTGGGTCGTGACATAACCAGTGTAAAACAAATGCATCATTATGCCCATCTGTCAACATGTGTGAGAAATCATGAATGATGTGATACCGTAAAGCATGAGAAAAATACATCTCTATGCTTGTATGTCATGTGTGCATGTCAATGCAATGTATCTCAGAGATGAACTCATGTACTCACACTCTCAGAGTACTCAATCTCACTGCTTCTCACTTTCCACTTATCATGCTCAACCACTCGGTACTGCATATGGCCCAGGGAAATCCATCCCGGAACATATACAACACTGACTATAAGTCACCCAGTACAAATCCATCTCCAGGTAGTAAGTACTTTGGACAAATCCATGTCCAGGGAAATCCATCCCTCAATAGTATCATCCATGCTCACTGGGGGTGTACAGACTCCGGAGGGGCAACTTCAGCCCAAGACGAATCCAAAGTCGAGCAAGCTAAATAATGCTCCAGAATTCCCATTATGCGCGTATCAACTTCTGAACGGCTCAAACCTAGCCACAATAAATTTGATCTAGTCCACACAATTATAGGAATTAATTCCATATCAAAACTTTAATGTTTTCCCAGAAAAATTCGAAATTACACTCCAAATATCTTCAGTGGGGCCCACATCTCGGAATCTGACGAAACTAAGTAAATTCGATAGCCCATCCAATTACAAGTTCAACCATACTAATTTCACTCAATTCCGATTTCAAATCTATGTTCAAAACTCAAAAATCCGTTTTATGAAATTATAGGAATTTCCTTCGATTTCTCTTGAAGATTCGATAATCTTACACCAAAAATGAAGATTAATTCATGAAATATAATCACAAGGGAGTCAAGAACACTTACCCCAAGTTGTGTGAAACAATCCCTCTCCAAATCACCCAAACCGAGCTCCAAAATCCGAAAATGGTGAAATATCATGAACCCTCGAACATAAAGGGTTCTGTCCAGTCAATCCGCACTTGCGGACATGAGGTCGCATTTGCGACCTTCGCTTATGGGGGAAAAATCTCGCTTCTACGAGAAAAACTTGGCCAACCATTATCTCTTATGCGATGCCTAGGACCGCACCTGCGATCGCGCTTCTGCGCTCAATGGTCCGCACCTGCGGATTTGCCTCTCGCTCAACTCCGCATCTGCGGAGCCTCGCTCGCACCTGCGGGCTCGCAGATGCGGTTAACTCCCTTCCACTTGCGCTTTTCCCAGGCCAGCCTAGCTCTGCTTTTGCGTAAAATGAGCCGCATCTACGACACTGCACCTGCGGCCAATTCCTCGCAGGTGCGATCACACCAGAAGACAAAATATTTTCCAGATTTCTTCTAAGTCAGAATTTGATACGCTAACCATCCGAAACTCACCCGAGCCCCTCGAGACCCCGTCCGAACATACCAACAAGTTCCATAACATAACATGGACCTACTCGAGGCCTCAAATCATATTAAACAATATCAAAACAACGAATTACACCTCAAATCAAAATTTATGAACTTTGAACTTTTAAGTTATATATCTTGTGCCGAAACACATCAAATCAATCCGTAATGACTTCAGATTTTGCACACAAGTAATAAATGACATAACGAAGCTATTCAAATTTCCAGAATTGGATTTTGACCCCGATATCAAAAAGTCAACTCCACAGTCAAACTTTCCAAATATTTGACCTTCGCCATTTCAAGCGTAATTCCACTACGGACCTCCAAATAATATTCCGGACACGCTCCAAAGTCCAAAATCACCATACGGAGCTATTGGAATCATCAAAATTTGAATCCGAGGTCATTTTCACATAAATCGACATATGGTCAATGTTTCCAACTTAAGCTTTACATTATGAGACTAAGTGTCTCAATTCATTGCGAAATCTCTCTGGACCTGAACCAACTAACCCGATAAATCATAAATCAATTGTAATGCATAAATTGCACAGTAATTGGGGGAACAGAGTTGTAATACTCGAAACGATTGACCGAGTCGTTACATTCTTCCCCACTTAAACATACGTTCGTACTCGAACGTGCTAAGAGTTGTTTCCATGCCATCAACTCACTATTCCATCTTACCATGCACGTACCCGGGGGTGACCCCGCGTCACCCTATCCCATATAGGTATGATAATACCACATAACTGAAATTCCTTAATTCAACCTAGCCCACAAGCTTTAGAATCCAATTTCCAACATCCGGAATTTCTTATAGATCTGAATCCCCGCAACCTACACATGGTATAAGTCTGAACAAGCTGTACCAAAACCTGTAACTATAACTCAAATACCACATAGTTTAAATGCTCGAAGAAATGATTTCTAATCACAGTAGCTGCTCAAAACCACCCAATGCCGGTAACAACCTCATATCAAACAAAGCCTCGTTCTAGACCTTCGTATACTGCCAACAATGAAAGAAACATGATGAACTCATCACCATTCATCAGATCCTCCAGTCATAGAGCTCCATCTCCTTCGACAAGAACTATAGCAAAATTTCTAAGCCGACTTTCGATATTGTCCTTCCAACCATGTTGTAATCAATTTCGATAGTGACCATTCTAGGTCCAATGACCTCATTTTATCAAATACCAGCTACTCTACTGATATGATACACCAATACTATCTAAAGTCACAACACGTGCAAGCCGTGCACCAATACGAAATATTCCAAACGTACTCAATCATGGAAAAATGAATCAAACAAGAGAACTTCCCCGCAACTTAACAAGTACCGCCACAACGAAATGCTAAAAATCCATCACATACGGTAGAACCATAACACACGAATCTAACACAAACGGTCATATCTCAACATAACTCCACTGCAATGCATGACCCCATCCAAGCACTGATCCATATGAACTACCTTAGCCACCGTGCTCAAAATAAATAACCACGCGCAATCCGACATCAAGTACTCAAAGTGCATTACCATGCCCATGTAGAAGCAAATCACAATGCCACACAAACTCGAAAGAACATAACCAATGCGCAACCACTCATGCATCACCCAAATACCCATCTCGCACAAATTCCACTATAAGTCCCCAATAGAACTACACCATAGGTGCATACAACAAACGAATCACAACTCCTCGTAGCATAGAAGAGTAACTCACCAAACATATCAGAACACGAATAAGCTCAACAACAACCGAATGGCACATCCCTCAATAATAACAGTATGGAGCCAACAAATCCGGCTCGGTGTAGAATACGCTTACTAATTGGGCCTACCAATGGACTCCCAAATCAACTCCTGGCACCCACACATGGATAAATAACCCTCCGAAAGCCCACAATGACTGAATCATAATGCATACTATCGTCTAGCTAGCTTCGGCCATGACTTCACAGTCCACAACCATGAAACAATCTGATCTTGAGAACTCCCAGTCTCCAACTCCATAGAACACACGAATCACCATATTTGATCCCAACTCCACCGCCAGGATGTCTAACACACCTCTCATACACGGTCATCCCACGAGGAATACTTCTAAAATTCTTCCGTGCCACATAGCAATATCTGGAAATCAGCAGTCGATCAACCAGGAGAGTGCCCCAACACCAATGAAGTATCCATAAATCAAACACAGTGCGCCTCCTGAAATGTACACTTGTTACATCCCGCATTTTTTGTACGTTAAAGTTTCATCTTTAGTAAATTAACGTAGACTCGGGGATGAGATTTTATTGAGATTATAAGTATTATGCTATTTCAAACACATGATGAGTAAATTTGTGAAGGAGAGAAGGCAAGCAAATAGAAGAAAATGAGTTTCGTTGAAGGTTGTCTATTTGGGATAAAATACGGGTCGATCGTTAATACCCGATATTTATGGATTATTACCATACAAGGTACCATATGACCATGATAGTATAATGTATAAAGTATATTAAAAATAAGTAGAATTTTAAGTAATTTGAGACAATTCTTAATTATGCGGGTAATTTGTTAATTATCGGATAACGAAATATTACCTAATTAATTAATTGGTTATGGGATAAGATTAAAATTTCCCCCACCCCCACGTGGCAGCAAGACACTTCCTACAAGATATGACTCTTAGTCATTTTGATTAGATGGCACAATAATGTGTTAATTACCAAAATACTTCATTTCTAAGATTTTCAATACCAAGTATACTACAGGCAAAATAATGTGTTAGTTACCCAAACACTCCCATTCTAAGATTATCAATACAAACCATACTACAATCAAACGTGAGGTTTTGGAGATTAGCAAGATGATTTGTTACAAACTGTTACAAATCCGTAGAAATTCCTACAAAACACTACAACGTGATTTCTTCAACCAATGAGATTTCTTAGCACAATAACAACGTGAGATTTTGTGATTCTAAGGGGGTACGGTGCAACCTTTTTCAAGAATATCATACAAATTTTTTCCTACTCCAGGTATGTTAAGGCTAAGCCCTTTCTTCATTTTGGCATGATTTCGTAATTACATATGTTTGATAACGAGCCATAAATAGAAGTTCATACTCCCAAATTTATACATTATCCTAGTCTCATAAGTTAAAGTATTCTCCCTTATTGGGACTTTATGTTCAATTGAGTATTATCTTCTTCCATTCAAGAGAGCAGAGAATATATATATATATATATATATATATATATATATATATACAGTATTATAGTATTTTTATTACAATCGAACTATAATCGATGGGTAGGCCCCTATTGGGCAACCTCTGATCAGATGGTATGTTATATACCGAGCCTACTATGGCCGAGCGCCTATGAGCAAGCCCAAAATGGTTGCGATACAGAGCTTAGTAGGGTCGAGCGCCTATGAGTGAGCCTACTACGGCAGAGCAGTTATATATATACCGAGCCCTATAAGTCCGGGCAGCTATTTTACTTACTATATTGAGAGAGTTGAGTCACTATTAGCAAGTGAGCATATCTTCAGATTATCTTTGACTCCTAATTGCTTTCAGTTATTATATTATCAGTTCAGCTTCAGCTTTCAGTATATTGCTTTACATACTCGGTACATTATTTCGTACTGACGTCCCTTTCTGGGGGCGCTGCATTTCATGTGTGCAGGTTTAGACAGACTGACGGGTAGACCTTCTCAGTAGGTGTTGCCTGAGTTCAGCTTTATCGGTAAGCTCCACGCCCTTTGGATTTCCCGGGTCTAGAAGCTTTGTGTATATATGTATATAGGCTATGGGCTTGTAGGCTCCGTACGTAGATTTTGTTGGCTTGTCAGTTGTAGTAGTTATGACGGCCTTGCCGGCCCTGCTTTATGTCGACATTTAGTCAGTATTAGTCTCTATTCAGTTATATATTTTGCTTTTCACATTATCTTGTAATGTGTCCCATGGACAAAGTATGACATCATGTTCAGAGTCTCTTAGTCGCATGTGGTATGGATGGATAGGTGAGGCACCGGGTGACGGTCTCGCCCCCAGGCTCAGGGCGTCAGAATAGTTCTGTCCTAGGGAGTCTACAAGTCGTGTCTAGTAGGGTCTTTTTTATAGATGTGTGCTACACCACATTATATAAGCAGGGGACTACAAGGCATTTAGGAGTTGGTTACCCTTATTTAAAATATAAATCATGTTGTAGCACTGAGTTATAGGAAATTTTGATTTAAACTTACGTGTTGGCATTTGCATGCACAAATGACGGTAACTAGGAAGACTACGGCTAGCCAGAGGAGAGAAACAACAGTAATTGAGGGGACTAGCAGGGTACCCCTAGTAGATGGGGCCCAATCTGAGGTCTAGGGAGAGACCCCTACCCAGTCAATACTGGCTCCTCCGTCACTTGAGGAGATTTCTAGGGAGACCACACATCCAGTCCCCCCTCCGCTTCCATCAGATCAGGACTTGAGGAGTGCAGTGCATTTGTTGACACAGTTGGTAGCTACCCAGCAATAGGCTAGGGCATCCACTAGTGCAGGACCGTTTGAGGGGCATGGGAGTTCAAGGGTCAGAGATTTTATTTCTTTGAGTCCCCTAGAGTTCACGGGGACAGATCAGAGGGAGGACCCGCAGGATTTCATAGATCAGCTTCATAGGATCTTTTAGGTTATGCATGCCACGGAGAAAGAGGCAGTTGAGCTAGCAGCTTTTCGACTCCGATATATAGCCATCCTTTTGTACGAGGGACGAGAAAGGTCCAGGGGACGTGATGCACCTCCAGCAAATTGGGAGAATTATTTAGATGCCTTTCTTGACTAGTACTTACCACAGGAGATCCGACAGGCCCGAGTCGATCAATTTCTAGCCCTAAAGCAGGGCAATATGAATGTTTGAGAGTATAGTCTTTGTTTTGACTCATTGGCCAGATATGCACCATCCATAGTTGCTACTATACGGGACAGGGTCCACACGTTTATAGCAGGGTAGGCCCCAGAGTTGACCGAGGCATGTGCCATCGCTGTATTGCAGGATAGTATGGATATCTCCCGAATTCAGGCATTTTCCCAGAATATAGAAAGGGGTAGGCGTCAACAGGAGGGTACGGAGAGGACCGAGTCAGGGCAGCGTAAGAAGATGAGATTTGCCAGGTCTTAGGAGCAGTCTCAAGGTAGTTATAGGCCCCAGTACTTTGAACGACCACCTAGGCCTCCGCTACCTTAGTTACAGGGTTACAGGTATAACCGTTATACTCAGTCAGGACCGGGTGAAAGCTTCCGGGCGTCAAGTTTGCAGCGAAAGTGAGGTTCGGGGCTGTCACGCCCCAAAACCGAGAAGCGCGACCGACGCTCAATCGAGTGAACCCGACCGAGCAAGCCTGTTAGATTTCATTCTACCCAAAATCATCCCCGAATGGAGATAATACATATTTTCATTAATTAGACAAAATAGTGTTCCCGTCTACAATACTAATTCATTTCCAATAGCTTCATCATTTTTAATGTCTCAAATGGACAAGTAATACAACCACAACATAACATATTTTATCTTTTCCAGCACCAATACACAACCCACACTATGTCTACGGAGCCTCTATGGATAAAGAAGAGTACAATGATAATTCCGGTAACAAGGCCCCGGCTATACCTCAAATGGAATACACAAGGTACAAAAGATACATGACCCTGAGATGAAGTGGGGCTTACCAAGTCAACTGGGAAGAAGGTGCAATGCTATCACTGTTCAATATCTCCTGCTGTTGAACCACCTGCATCCATTGAAAGATGCAGTGCCCCCGGTAAAAGGGACGTTAGTACTGTCGAATAGCACTAGTATGTATAACTAAATACCCTCTCAATAGAATGACAAATAATACAAATAAGATTATTATAATATCAATGAAAACCTTAATCAACATCAAACCTCAATTTAGGATCAAGACAGTGTTCAAATTAATTTCCATATCTCACATTGGGAGATTTCTTTAGCATCGATATACCATTATCCACAATAATATTATTCATAATACCAGTACCACCGTATTCTCAGTACGGAGTCCGATCACGACCCGATCGGCTAGGAAACAATAATTACTCTCAATATCAATACCACCATCTTTAACACGGAGTTCGATCAAGACCCGATCAGCTAGGCTATCTCATTAGAGAATCAACCACAATTACTATCAATACCAATACCACCGTAATTTTAGTACGGAGTCCGATCACGACCCGATCGGCTAGGCTATCTCATTAGAGAATCAACCACAATTACTATCAATATCAATACCACCGTAACTTTAGTACGGTGTCCGATCACGACCCGATCGGTTAGGCTGTCTTATATGAAGACATCAACCAAAATCTCAATTTTAATTACAATTTCCAGCATAATCACCACCATGTGTGCGACATGGTGTCCGATCACGACCCGATCGGCTAGGCTGTCTTATCCGAGACATCAACCCTTTTATATCAATCGATCTTATCCCAATTAAGAGGAATAATTTTATCACATCAATCTCATCCCAAATAAGGGAAATAATTCACAAAAATAACATAGGTACAAATGTATTTACCTCATCATCTTCCACATTGTATAAATCTCCACTAGTATTTTCAACCAATAATAACAACAATATTTCCTTGGCTCTTTTGGCCATTCACAAGATTCTTTATTCAAGACACGGTGGCCATATTTGTTATTCCACACTTTTATTTCTTCCCACTCATGTATCATCATCATAAATATCAACATACATATAATATTCCGGAAATCACAACTTTAAGTTTATTAGAAATGACCAATTTAAGCACCATAGATTTCTTTTCGAGAAGTTGCGTAAAATGATTGGCAATTGATGCGCAAGTTTAAATCATCAGCAAATAATACACCATTTATTCTTAACACGTTTTCCCCCACAAAGAGAAATACACAATTTCCACTCGCGAATATGTAAGAACGCAAAACACATTGAAGATACTCACAAATCATAACGTATGTTAAAACAGTCACATATGAGCATGCCTTGAGTTTATAGGCTTTTAGGAAATTCTATTTTCGAAGTCAATTCGGAATAGTTGAATCAAGGCTCATTTCATAACCTTTCTCGCATCATTTCATTGCATTGGCTCCGTTGGCCACAAGTATAACTTTTACTTATATCAATCATCACATTTCATACTTCTTTCACATCTTTATAGGTTATCAACATTAAGATATTTCCAGTCACGAATTTAGGTACAAATATGAGAAATTAAGAGTCTTAAGCATATTGAGTTTTCTCACAAAATTTGGCATACTATATTTCATTGAAACACGACTCAAAGTCATAACATATTAATATGCAACCCATACTTTAAAACTTACGGGAACATTATGGAATTCAATTTCAAGAGAGAAAGTTTAGCCAACATACCTCAATTGAGCTTTCTTAAACTCTAAAAAGTTCTGGAATTCTTATCAACTTCAATCTATAATAACAACATCCAATGGGACCAATATTAGTAACAAATTCCATATTTTAAGCCATTTATGTATTTTATCAAACACCTAGTAGGCATGAATCTCTACACCTCTTAACCATAGAATTAGTTCATCCAACTACTACCATTTACCAACAATTTATCCCACCATCATTCTTAAACAATTCATAACTTCCAACATCACATACATGACCATCCATCCACACCCAACCAATAAAATTCCATAAAATAATCACCTTTCAATCTCTACAATAGTTATATATTTAAATTGGGAACTTATGGCTTCCAATCACCATACTATAAGTCCCAATACATAATTTATACTCATATCCCCATAATATATCCATACATGTAAGTTTAAGGGTGTATGATTACCTTTTGTAAGAAATCTTGCAAAACTCTCCTTTGAGTTCTTGAAGAAATTTCTTGAAGCTCTATCTATTTTATGTGTAGATCATCAATACTAGTGTAGAAATGATGGAATTTAACATCTAAATAAATGTGGATTTCTTACCTTGAATATGGGAGGAGTTGGTGGTCTTGAGAGAGAGGATAAGAGCTCCAAAACTCGTCCAAATGAAATGGGGAAAACGAACCCTGAAATTGTATTGCATTAATAGGCCCAAATTTTTGGGTTTCGGATGTTGCCCTGGATGCTTCGCATCCCCACTTCACTCCTATTTGAAGCTCGGATGCGGACCTGGATGCTATGGCAACACTTCACTACCATCCTTTCTTTCGGATGCGGCCTCGGATGCTACGCATCTGCAGGCTCCTCCGCCAGCCTTTGGTAATTTGGTCATAACGTCTTATAGGAATGTCCAAATGAGGAATGGTTTAAAACGTTAGAGAGTAGACTAGAAGACCTTTAATTAGATAGGTTATACACTACATAACTCCTTATATATATGTATATATGCTCGTCCAAAGTTTGGTCTTGTGCGTACTCATTTGGAACTTTAGTCTATCATAAAATTCTCAACTTGACTTGGACTTAGGGCTCTCTTTAGACCCCACATCACTTATAATATGCCTCGTACACTTATTATTATATCCAATTGATATCCATTATATTAATAGTCCTTGTCTACATACAAAATAATATAATGAGCGCACATCAACTTTCTTACTAGCGCTCAAGTACTTCAAAATTTTCTGGGGTGTTACATTCTCCCCCACTTAAGAACATTCGTCCTCGAATGTTTGACAAGTCACTTCTAAGAATAGAGTTATCCTTATACCTCCAACCATTATACATAGGTACTTATGACTACATCGATCTCATACTTCCTTTCCAAAATTTCAACTTACTTATAGCCCTTAAAATTTGGCTATCTTTACAAATTCATAAATAATTCGGCAGAGATTCCCCTGTAACAGAGTTTATCCACATGTTAGAGAATCACCAAAATCATCCTATCAGCACATCCACCACTCGACAAAGTATCACCATGTATATCAATATCACAACTCTCATCATTACAGGCATTATATTATCAAGAGTGATATCTGGACATGAGCTGCACATATTTAAATTATATCATATAGAAAGTACCTTTCAAATGACGATCATTTGACTATACACTCAAGTGCGAACATTTTATTTCCTTAACACTTTTAGCCCTCAAGGTGGCCTCCTCGACTTACCGACTTCGCCATAACACATTAACGGAGGCAATCTTAACTCCCAATTTTATCTAACAAGGATGACAAATAGATACCTCTCATAAGCCAATTATTCATTAACTTCACCTTCTCTAGCTTCCACCAGAATGATAGACAAACGATTTCCAACTACCTTCTTAGACATAGACACATGAAACACCGGGTACACGAAGTACAATAATAGGGAAACATCATATTCATAGTTTGGCCTATTTCCTTCAAGATTTCATAAGGCCTAATGTGACTACACATACATTACCTTCCTTAATAATTCACCCAATATATTTATAGAGAAAATCTTTAGAATAGCCCGTTCACTTTCTTCGACTCTAAATCCATACGCCAAACACCCAAACTAAACCTTTAGAGACCTCCAATATTCACTCTAAGATGTGGTAGCTTGAATATGACCATAAAACTTCCTATCCATTATATTTGATCACTGGATGATGATGCTTCTTTGACATGTTTGAGCCTTCAATCCCCACTGGTTTCTATAATTATGAACAATGAGGTTCAAGATTGGCTAAATTTATTCAAAAATCCATCAAGGTACTGAGCACGGCATTTCAGGAGGTTATATCCTAAGAGACATGAAGGTTACTACCAATAGTGCTAACATTGTTAATCATTGTGATGACATCATTGATTCGACACATGAGGCATAGAGTTTCCTAGAGGTATAAATGATCATCTTGCCATATTTCATCATCAGTGGAACATCTATATCAGATTTCTCTTTCAGATGACCTCCTAGGAATTGAGTTCTACAAAAGTTTCCTTGATACAGTTACAATCGTATTAGTACTTGCAACTTGTTTTTCCAAATTTCCCAACAAAAGACATTACTAGGTCAGTTTTCTTATGGGACCATCTGTTTCAAATGAATAAAATCTACTAGCTTGCGCGCACACCCTGATAACATCAACCTGCATGGAATTGCCTCAATATATGAAGTAACATCGTTCTCATATCTTTCTTAGCCACCCTCTTTTCTCCTTATAAGTCTTATAGGATTTTAAGAAACCACTCTAGTTCCCTCATGAACATTCTCACGGTCCCTCTTTACTGCTAAATACTTCCCAAAACACATACCAACACCCTTTATATATATTTACTTCAATAAAAGTCATTGGCCCGAACATGGCCTTTTATAAAACTTGAGATCCTCCTAAATTCTTCAACGACGCGTTCTTGTTTCCTTATAAGTGTAGGACTTAGTCCACCTGATTCCATCCTCGATGAGTAACTCACCTTATTCCTAGTATTGTAGTCACCAATAGTGTTTCCTGGTATTGCAGCGTAAGAGCTATCATGTTAAACATGTTTGGTTCGTAACAAGTGTTCATCTTCTCTTAATCTATTTCAAACATTTCCCCTTTGGTCTAGACAATATGTTGGTACTATATTTCCTTTGTGACTAGAGCATTCACTCCCATCCCATTTTACCCTTAATTCATAGTTGACAACCTTATTGTGCCACACACGTGTTTGCCTCCCATGAACTCGTAGTATCATTATGCCTGGTTTGTTGAGTTTTTCACACTACCACTTCATCACCAGTAGTCTCACTTTCCAATGTAATATGTAGACATGAACTCCCTCTATATCTTCTATTAACACTTGTGCTCTAGGCGAGTCCATCATTCTGATACGAACTATTTTGCGATAACCATCTTGCTCATTCTTTTCCAATTCTTCTCGCCTCATTCTTCCTAGTTAGTGAATAACCATGCGTTCTTCCATATGTTACGTAGTTTTTTCCCTTAGTTGGGAATTCATCATGCTCGCCTCTCGACACTTGTTGGGATATCCGTGGGAAAGTGTCTTCATCCGTGTATCACTTAACACTTCCTTTCTTGTAAGATTCTTAAGAAACTCTCCATCAAGTCCCGATGCACTCTTGGGTTATTATAACATCACATTTATCTCTCCCACTCGTTCTGTCTTTCTTAAAGACTTGGAACTTTAGCTAAATCGCAAATTCCTAATTAACTCATTCTAAGAACTCGCAAGCCTTTCACATTTGATCTGTAGTACTTCCTTGGGTTCCATTGTCCATGTCTCTCTAATAATTATAAAACCCTTTTGCAAACCTTACTCTTAGTTTCTAGTATCGTTGACCTTGTCATGTTAAAACAACCATATATGAGCATGACTTGAGTTTATAGGCTTTTAGGAAATTCTATTTTCGAAGTCAATTCGGAATAGTTGAATCAAGGCTCATTTCATAACCTTTCTCGCATCATTTCATTTCATTGGCTCTATTGGCCACAAGTATAACTTTCACTTATATCAATCATCACATTTCATACTTCTTTCACATCTTTATAGGTTATCAATAGTAAGACATTTCCAGTCAAGGCTTTTGGTACATATATGAGCAATTAAGAGTCTTAAGCATATTGAGTTTTCTCACACAATTTGGCATACTATCTTTCATTGAAACACGACTCAAAGTCATAACATATTAATATGCAACCCATACTTTAAAACTTACGGGAACATTACGGAATTCAATTTCAAGAGAGAAAGTTTAGCCAACATACCTCAATTGAGCTTGCTTAAACTATAAAAAGTTCTGGAATTTTTATCAACTTCAATCTATAATAACAACATCCAATGGGACCAATATTAGTAACAAATTCCATAATTTAAGCCATTTATGTATTTTATCAAACACCTAGTAGGCATGAATCTCTACACCTCTTAACCATAGAATTAGTTCATCCAACTACTACCATTTACCAACAATTTATCCCACCATAATTCTTAAACAATTCATAACTTCCAACATCACATACATGACCATCCATCCACACCCAACCAACAAAATTCCATCAAATAATCACCTTTCAATCTCTACAATGGTTATGTATTTAAATTGGGAACTTATGGCTTCCAATCACCATACCATAAGTTCTAATACTTAATTCATACTCATATTCCCATAATATATCCATACATGTAAGTCTAAGGGTGTATGATTACCTTTTGTAAGAAATCTTACAAAACTCTCCTTTGAGTTATTGAAGAAATTTCTTGAAGATCTATCTATTTTATGTGTAGATCTCATCAATACTAGTGTAGAAATGATGGAATTGCACATCTAAATAAATGGGGATTTATTACCTTGAAGATGGGAAGAGTTGGTAGTCTTGAGAGAGAGGATAAGAGCTTTAAAACTCGTCCAAATAAAATGGGGAAAACGAACCCTGAAATTGTATTGTATTAATAGGCCCAGATTTCTGGGTTTCGGATGCTGCCCTGGATGCTTGGCATCCCCATTTCACTCCTCTTTGAAGCTCGGATGCTGACCTGGATTCTATGGCAGCACTTCACTACCAACCTTTCTTTCGGACGCAGCCTCGGATGCTTCGCATCCGCAGGCTCCTCCGCCAGCCATTGGTAATTTGGTCATAACTTCTTGTAGGAATGTCCAAATGAGGAACGGTTTGAAACGTTAGAAATATACTCAAAGACATTTAATTGGATAGGTCATCCACCATATAACTCCTTATATATATGTATATATTATTGTCCAAAGTTTGGCCTTGTGCGTACTCATTTGGATTTTTAGTCTATCATGGAATTCTCAACTTGACTTGGACTTAGGATTCTCCTTAGACCCCACATCACTTATAATATGCCTCGTACACTTATTATCATATCCAATTGATATCCATTATATCAATAGTCCTTGTCTACACACAAAATAATATAATGTGCGCACATCAACTTTCTTACTAACGCTCAAGTGCTTCAAAATTTTCTGGGGTGTTACTAGGGCAGACATGGCCATTTCTGCCATGGTGTGCCATCTGTGTTAGACATGGCCAATGCCGAGCCGGTTACGATGCTTGTTACACATGTGGACGTCCGGGGCATTTGATGCAAGATTGCCCAAATAGATATTCCGAGGGTATGGCACAACCAGCAGATTCAGCAACAGGATCATCTATGTCTGTGCATCCTTCGGGGCATGAGTCTTAGTCTTCGGCTGGTATAGGTGGGAGGCAGAGTAGAGGTTCCAGTTCATGTGGTAACCAGAATCGTAGCTATGCGTTAACGGTTCGACAGGACCAGGAATCCTCACCAGACGTTGTGACAGGTATGTTGACCATTTGCTCTCACGATGCTTATGCCTTGATAGACCCAGGACCTACTTTATCCTTTATTACCCCATTTGTCGCGGGGAAGTTTGGCATAGTACCTGAAATACTAAGTGATCCTTTTGCGGTATCTACACCGGTCGGAGAATAGATTATTGCTAGACGGGTATACCGAGGTTGTACAGTGTCAGTTTGTGGTCATCAGACCTCAGCCGACCTAGTTGAGCTAGAGATGTTGGATTTTGATGATATCATGGGCATGGACTGGTTGGAAGCTTGCTATGCCACAGTTGATTGTCGAGCAAAGATAGCTAGATTTCATTTTCCGGGTGAGCCAATCCTTGAATGCGTAGGTAATACAGTGACACCCAGAGGTAGGTTTATTTCCTATCTGAAGACAAGGAAAATGATCGCAAAGGGGTGCATTTATCATAATGTGCGCGTTAGAGATATAGATGCTGCGATACCTACACTTCAGTCTATTCCAGTAGTGAAGGAGTACGCGAATGTATTTCCAGATGAACTTCCAGGTATTCCTCCAGAGCGAGAGATTGATTTTGGCATCGATTTGTTTCCGGGAATGCAACTAATATCCATCCCTCTGTATAGAATGGCACCTGCCAAATTGAAGGAGTTGAAGGAGCAGTTAAAAGATTTGCTAGAGAAAGGTTTTATCAGACCCAGTACCTCAACTTGGGGTGCACCGGTAATGTTTGTACGGAAGAAAGACGGCTCGTTAAGGATGCGTATCGATTATAGGCAGCTGAACAAGGTAACTATTAAGAATAAGTACCCACTTCCAAGGATAAATGAATTGTTTGATCAGTTGCAGGGGGCTAGATGCTTTTCAAAGATAGATTTGAGGTCGGGGTACCACCAGGTCAGAGTTCGGGAGAAAGATATTCCCAAGAAAACTTTCAGAACCCGATATGGCAACTTCGAGTTCCTTGTCATGTCCTTCGGATTGACGAATGCACCTGTCGTGTTCATGGACTTGATGAATAGCCTATTCCGGCCATTTTTAGATCTGTTGGTGATAGTATTTATTGATGATATTCTAGTTTATTCACGTTCAGAGGATGAGCATGAGGACCACCTACGAGCAGTGCTCCAAACCCTCTGTGATAGTAAATTATATGCTAAGTTTTCTAAATGTGAGTTCTGGTTGAAATCTGTAGCATTCTTGGGGCACATTGTATCCGATGGAGTTATAAAGGTAGACAATCAAAAGATTGAGGCTGTGAAATCCTAGCCTAGACCTACCACTCCGATAGAGATTCGTAGCTTTCTAGGCTTAGCAGGATACTACCAAATATTCATAGAGGGTTTTTCTTCTCTTTCAGCACCATTAACGAAGTTGATTGAGAAAGCAACTAAGTTTCAGTGGACAGAGGCCTGTGAGCAGAGTTTCCAGGAGCTTAAGAACATGTTGACCTCAACGCCAGTTCTAGCACTTCCAGAGGGCCCAGATGGTTATGCCATGTATTGCGATGCCTTAGGTGTTGGGTTAGGATGTGTCCTGATGCAACGTGGGAAAGTAATTACATATGCTTCAAGAAAGTTAAGGAATCAAGAGCGGAATTATCTGACCCACAACCTCGAGTTAGCTGTCGTTGTCCATGCACTTAAGATATGGCGACATTATTTGTTTGGTGTTCATGTCGATGTATTCACAGATCATAAAAGCCTGCAATATATCTTCGAGAAAAAAGAGTTGAATTTGTGACAGAGGCGATGGCTTGAGTTATTGAAAGATTAAGATGTTAACATTCTCTATCATCCAGGGAAATCTAATATTGTAGCAGATGCCTTAAGTCACCGATCTATGGGTAGCTTAGCACATGTAGAGGCTGATAAAAAACAATTAACTAGAGAGATTCATCAATTTGCTTGTTTGGGGGTTCGGTTAGTAGACTCTGGCAATGGTGGAGTTGTACTCCAAAATACTGCAAAATCATCTCTCATAGCTGAAGTAAAGGAGAGGCAGTACGAGGACCCAAGGTTGGTCGAGTTAAGAGAGCGAGTTTAGCAGAAGAACAAGTCGTTGTTAGAGCTCAAGGGAGATGGGGTTCTCAAATACAGGGGTCATTTGTGTGTTCCAAATGTAGTAGGGCTACGAGATAAGATTATGTTAGAGGCACATTATTCGTGGTACTCCATTCATCCTGGGTCGACGAAGATGTATCATGACATCAACAATGTGTATTGGTAGAACGATATGAAGAAGAACATTGCTGAGTATGTCACTCAGTGTCCTAGTTGTCAGCAGATGAAGATAGAGCACCAGAAGCCCGGAGGGCTAATGCAGACTATAGAGATCCCGACATGGAAATGGGAGGCGATAAACATGGACTTTATCACGGGTTTATCTCGTTCTCATCGTAAGTTCGATTCCATATGGGTGATAGTCGATAGGCTCACAAAATCAGCTCATTTCCTACCGGTCAGATCTACATATACAGCAGAAGATTATGCAAAGTTATATATTAAAGAGATAGTGCGACTACACGGAGTACCAATATCTATTATATCTGACCGCGTGTCCCAGTTTACAGCACATTGTTGGAGGTTATTTTAGAAAGGTCTAGGGACTTAGGTGAATCTCAGCACAACTTTTCATCCACAGATTGATGGACAAGCCGAGCGCACAATTAAGACGCTCGAGGATATGTTATGAGCATGTGTATTGGATTTTAAAAGGAGTTGGTATGGACATCTACCTCTTATCGAGTTTGCGTATAATAACAGTTACCACTCCAGTATCTAGATAGCTCCGTACGAGGCTTTGTATGGGCATAAGTGTAGATCTCCTATGTGGTAGTTTGATGTTGGAGAATCTGGGTTACATGGGCCGAACCTGGTTCAGCAGGCCAAAGAAAATTTAAAGCTTATCCAGGAGCGACTGTTGACAGATGAGAGTCGTCAGAAGCCATATTCTGACGTGCGGCGACGAGACTTAGAGTTCAGAGTTAATGATTGGGTATTCTTAAAGGTGTCACCTATGAAGGGCGTGATGAGGTTTAGCAAGAAAAGAAAGCTTAGCCCACGGTATATTGAGCCTTATAGGATCATTCGAAGAGTAGGCCAAGTAGTTTATGAGTTAGATTTTCCCTCGAAATAAGAGTCTGTCCATCTGGTTTTTCACGTATCTATGTTACGGAAGTGCATTGGCGATCCTACCCGAATGGTGCCCACAGATTATGTATAGATTACAGAGGACTTTTCATAGGAGTAGAATCCGGACGCCATCCTAGACCGAAAAATACGCTAGCTACGGAATAAGAAAGTAACCTCCGTGAAGGTTTTATGGAGAAGCAAGAATGTGGAAGAGATGACGTGGGAAGCGGGGGAAGAAGTGAAGTCTAAATACCCCCACCTATTTCAAACTAGAGATATGGCTCGAGGTGGGAGACCCCAGCACATCCCTATTCAGCCAGTAGATCCTCAGGTGAGCTCTTATTTTTGACTTTTCGAATTTATAATAAACAGTTGTGTGAGGCCAAGTGTGGCACGTATAGTATATTTTCTGGCTGCGTGCAGGGTGGTTTTAGTCTAGTATATGGAGGAGACTCTGGAAAAATTTTCCCAAAGTATCTAAGAGTAGACATTCGAGAACGAATGTTTCTAAGGGGGGAAGGATGTTACATCCCGCATTTTTCGTACGTTAAAGTTTCGTATTTAGTAAATTAACGTAGACTCGGGGATGAGATTTTCTTGAGATTATAAGCATTATGCTATTTCGAACACACGATGAGTAAATTCATGAAGGAGAGATGGTAAGCAAATAGAAGAAAATGAGTTTCGTTGAAGGTTGTCGATTTGGGATAAAATACGGGCCGAGCGTTAATACCCGATATTTATGGATTAGTACCATACAAGGTACCGTATGACTATGATAGTATAATGTATAAAGTATATTAAAAATAATTAGAATTTTAAGTAATTTGAGATAATTCTTAATTATGCGGGTAATTGGTTAATTGCCGGGTAACGAAATATTACCTAATTAATTAATTGGTTATAGGATAAGATTAAAATTCCCCGCACCCCCAAGTGGCAGCAAGCCACTTCCTAAAAGATATGACTCTTAGTCATTTTGATTAGGTGGCACAATAATGTGTTAGTTACCAAAACACTTCATTTATAAGATTTGCAATACCAAGAATACTACAAGCAAAATAATGTGTTAGTTACCCAAACACTTCCATTCTAAGATTTTCAATACAAACCATACTACAATCAGACGTGAGGTTTTAGAGATTAGCAAGGTGATTTGTTACAAACTATTACAAATTCGTAGAAATTCCTACAAAACACTACAACGTGATTTCTTCAACCAACGAGATTTCTTAGCACAATAACAACGTGAGATTTTGTGATTCTAAGGGAGTACGGTGCAACCTTTACCAAGAATATCATACATATTTTCCCTACTCCATTTATGTTAAGGCTAAGCTCTTTCTTCATTTTGGCATGATCTCGTAATTACATATGTTTGATAACGAGACATAAATAGAAGTACATACTCCCGAATTTATACATTATCTTAGTCTCATAAGATAAAGTATTCTCCCTTATCAGGACTTTATGTTCAACTGAGTATTATCTTCTTCCATTCAAGAGAGCAGAGAATCTATATATACCGTATTACCGTATTTTCATTACCATCGAGCTATAATCGATGGGCAGGCCCCTATTGGGAAACCTCTGATCAGATGGTAAGTTATATATCGAGCCTACTGTGGCCGAGGGCCTATGAGCGAGCCCAGCATGGCCGAGATACAAAGCCTAAAATAGCCGAGCGCCTATGAGCGAGCCCAACATGGCCGAGATACAGAGCCTAAAATGGCCGAGCGCCTATGAGCGAGCCTACTACGGCAGAGCAGTTATATAT
>AWOL01S0019802.1:0-30351 GCA_000715115.1 Nicotiana otophora
GAGATACAGAGCCTAAAATGGCCGAGCGCCTATGAGCGAGCCTACTACGGCAGAGCAGTTATATATATAGCGAGCCCTATAAGATCAGGCAGCTATTTTACTTACTATATTGAGATAGTTGAGTCAGTATCAGTAGGTGAGCATATCTTCAGATTATCTTTGACTCCCAGTTGCTTTCAATTATTATATTATCAGTTCAGCTTTAGCTTTCAGTATATTTCCTTACATACTCGGTACATTATTTCATCCTGAAGTCCCTTTCTGGGGGTGCTGCATTTCATGCGTGCAGGTTCAGACAGACAGACGGGTAGACCTTCTTAGTAGGTGTTGCCCGAGTTCCGCTTTATCGATAAGCTCCATGCCATTCGGAGTTACCGGGTCTAGAAGCTTTGTGTATATATATATATAGGCTATGGGTAGGTCGGGCCCTGTTCCGATCATAGTACATCCATCAGTAGCGGCTTGTAGACATATCCTGTCAGTTAGTGCAGTATGTTGGGCTTGTAGGCCCTGTACATATATTTTGTTGGCTTGTCAGTTGTAGTAGTTATGACGGCCTTGTCGGCCCATCTTTATGTCGACATTTAGTCAGCGTTAGTCTCTATTCAGTTATATATTTTGCTTCGCACATTATCTTGTAATGTGGCCCATGGCCAAAGTATGACTTTACATGTTCAGAGTCTATTAGTCGCAAGTGGTACGCAGGGATAGGTGAAGCACTGGGTGCTGGTCTCGCCCCCAGGCTCGGGGCATGACAACACTCTCCTCAAGCAATACCAAAAAGTAATATCATTCACCTAGTCACCTAAAACCGTCTATGCTGCCTACGAATTTATGACCTCCCCTTCAAAACTAAACCGTGACCTTGCACACGCAAACCTTAATCCTTCACAACACACTGCATCTATCATGCCAACATATGAAAACTATGAGAACCTCATAATCATTCTGGGTCACAAGTAGAATACATATCCAATCAGCAAGAAGCCTTCTATTTGATCCCATCCGACAGAAAATCACAATAAACAACACATTCCTTAGTCCGGTCGGAAATATCCATCTCAAACCGTGGTAGAAATCCTCGAGAATGCCTTTGAATCCATTTTCACATAATCAAGCCAATATAACTGAATCTCTTCTAACTCAACCAATCCACGCAGGTCACCAAACTCAAGAGTATTGCCACAAAGCACTTGTAGAAAAACCCCACATCCTAACCACCCAAAAGACCGATCGTATCCATTACCATACTGATCCAACCTACCACCAAGCTGTCCTATTTCTCCGAGTTTCTTCCAAATTTGTCTTCCAATTGAGATTCTCTTTGCTAAAACACCACAATCTTTAACCACAACTCACCCCACGAACCCTAGCATCGAACCACAATGCCTTACGACCCTTAAGCAACTATATTCTTCATAAGCACCTCCATAAATACCACAACTATAACACTTACTCTGAAAATACCTTATGTGAATTTAAAAGTGTTCTTCTAACCTTCCTTATACTAAAATGTAGAATCCATAGTCATACAGAATTTCCGCAAGTTCACGCACCATCAAATGCAAATCTCAGATTTTATCTATACACAAGTCCGGAGAAATTCTCAATTGCTATATATAAACCTCGAACCTATTGGAACTTTCTCGCGAGTCTCCCCCTTTGTTCAAATCCAAATTACACCGCCCAAATGGGCCAAAAGACACGTTCCCCATTAGCACAACAACACTCAAAGAAGTAACTCTACTTTAATACCACCGATCAAATTTATACTCCATGCGCACTACATCATTCACAAATAACAACTCACTCATCCCATGATTTTCATATACTCATAAAGCGCAACATAACTCGTATTTAAAAATTTCCTTACTCGAGTCATTCTCGAACTCCACCTCTGCAAGTTATCACCGATTCCAAAGTATACTTTAGACCAAACAAATATTTGACACATAACCATGAATTGAATTGTCAATAGCAGACTCCCCCACTTGGCTCAAAGCCATAAATTTAAATACTCGATAACTCACAGTACCCATACTCTATTACTGGCATAATACCGCAGTCAGTTCAACTAAAATTCTTCTCAAGTTCATATAATTCCAACCATAAAAATACCTCAATCATCCGCTAGGCTCGTATTCATCCTCTTGACACTCAAGTCAACTTTCTCAACCAGATTCAGATTCAAATCTCAACACATCCACCCTGCTGGCAGAAAAGAAACTCTCCACTCACATTATAAGGAATACACTTACATAGATTACTCCGCAGGGGATAACCTACCTTCTTAGCCTCAAATTGGTATCTTGTTATACCCTTTTGCTGTCACAATTACTATGCAATCACTTAGTCTACCTGAGTTCAAACTCATTAACCAGACATGAGAGTTTAATTTGTCCCAAAATTTAAACACATGAAAGATATTTCAAAATATTCACACTCATCACAAAGCCATTCCACCGCTCATCGAGCTACAAATTCCACTCGTAGGGACATTACCGGACATATGAGTCCAAATGTACAGGTTACAACTGAAGCTACCATCTAACCATGGCCTCAAGTCCTCCAGACTGGCCCATCACCGAAACCTAAAATACTCATCTCGAACCTCGTTCATGGAATTATAAGCCGGCAATGCGCAACTGATATTGAGAACTCATGTGCACATATGGATTCGTGGAAGGAATTCAAAGAGTTATGTCTCAAGCTGATTCAATTCCGCATGATAAGGAAAGAAATATGGGAAGTATATATCCTAAATGCCCTGTAGCCTCGCGAAGATAAGTATGGACATCATTATACCGATCCGCAAGACTCTACTAGACACTTGCTCATGACTTGTAGAACCTATGAACCTAGAGCTCTGATACCACCTTGTCACGACCCAAAATCTGACTAGTTGTGATGGCACCTAACCCACCCGCTAGGTAAGCCACTTAACCACTAACCAATTTCAATAACAATTAATAAAGCAATTTAAGTAAAGAATTATCTTAATCTTATACATTCCCCAAAAATTGGTAGTACAAATCATGAGCTTCTAAGAATGTAGTATACAATGCTGGTATGAAGTAAATACATCATCTGTTTGGAAAGTACATAAACAAAGTTTTATGAATCTAAGGCTACCATGAACAAGAGACAGCTACAACCGAACCGCAGGTACATCTTCAGATCCAACTCCCAACGAACACAGCAACATCAACAGCCAACATCTGCACGCAAGGTGCAGAAGTGTAGTATGAGTACAACCGACCCCATGTACTCAATAAGTAACAAACCTAACCTTAGGTTGCAAGTAGTGACGAGCTAGTACCAAGGTCGGATCCCAACTTCAATAACCAGCAATAGTTCATAATAATATAAAACAAGTAATACCAGAAGTAACTCAACAATCAATTCTCACCAAACACAAAACGTGATTTCTGAAAGTAGTTCTGCCTTTCAAGAGCATCAATGAAAACCCAAATCGTTTACCGGAGTTGCCAAAAATATGAATAAGTTTGAAAATTATAATTTTTCCAAAATCCTTTTAATAATAAATAAGATCGTTCATTTGCTTTCCAGATAACCAGTGTAAAACAAATGCATCACTATGCCCATCTGTCAACATGTGTGAGAAATCATAAATGATGTGATACCGTACAACATGAGGAAAATACATCTCTATTCTTGTATGTCATTTGTGCATGTTAATGCAATGTATCGCAGAGATGAACTCATGTACTCACACTCTCAGAGTACTCAATCTCACTGTTTCTCACTTTTCACTCATCATGCTTAACGACTCGATACTGCATATGGCCCATACGGCCTGGGAATATCCATCCCAGAACATATACAACACTGACTATAAGTCACCCAGTACCGAGGAAAAAGGGCAATCCAGCCCTATGGAGAAATCCATCTCCAGGTAGTAAGTACTTCGGACAAATCCATATCCAGGGAAATCCATCCATCAATAGTATCCTCCACGCTCACTGGGGGTGTACAGACTCCGGAGGGGCTCCTTCAGCCCAAGCGCTATAAACCGCACGGACAACTCACGTGCTGCATGTACAACTCACGTGCTATAGTAAAGCCTATAAGTCCTGCTGTAGGCGGGCAGCTCGATCCACATAATAATATCCTCACAGTCAGGCTCTCGGCCTCCCTCAGTCATTAATCTCTCTCTCATGAGCTCACAATGTCATAAACATCGCCCGAAAAGGATGATATGATGTATCAATAAATAACAGAGACTGAGATATGATATGCAATGAAATGAATATGACTGAGTATGAAATTTCATTTTTAACAAATAATTCACAACAATATGACCTTTGTGGGTCTCAATAATACTGGCACATAGCCTCACATGATTTTTAATATGATTCTCAGCTCAATTTCTTTAACACATAAAGCTGCATGGAAAATGCCAAGATTATTTGATTACAAAATTCCACGAAATAATTACGTCACAATTTCTATGGTGCATGCCCACACGCCCATCACCTAGCATGTGTGTCACCTCCAAACAATTCACATAATACATATATTCAGGGTTCATACACTTAGCTCAAAGATTAGAAGAGCTACTTACCTCGAACAAGACGACTCCAAAGTCGAGCAAGCTAAACAATGCTCCAGAATTCCCATTCTGCGTGTATCAACTTCTGAACGGCTCGAATCTAGCCACAATAAATTTGATTTAGTCCACACAATTATAGCAATTAATTCCATATCAAAATTTTAATGTTTTCCCACAAAAATCCGAAATTACACTCCAAACATCGCCCTGGGACCTACATCTCAGAATCCGACGAAACTCATAAAATCCGATAGCCCATCCAATTACAAGTTCAACCATACTAATTTCACTCAATTCCGACTCCAAATCGATGCTCAAACCTCAAAAATTTGTTTTATGCAATTATAGGAATTTCCTTCGATTTCTCTTGAAGATTCGATACTCTTACACCAAAAATGAAGATTAATTCATGAAATATAATCACAAGGGAGTCAAGAATACTTACCCCATGTTGTGTCAAAACATCCCTCTCCAAAATCGCCCAAACCGAGCTCCAAAATCCGTAAATTGTGAAAAATCACGAAACCTCGAACTTAAAGGGTTCTGTCCAGTCAATCCGCACCTGTGGACAAGAGGTCGCATCTGTGACCTTCGCTTCTACAGGAAAAATCTCGCTTCTGCGAGAACAACTTGGCCAACCATGATCGCTTCTGCGGTGCCTAGGACCGCACCTGCGGTCGCGCTTCTGCGCTCAATGGTCCGCACCTGCGGATTTGCCTCTCGCTCAACTCCGCATCTGCAGAGCCTCGCTCGCACCTGCGGTCTCGCAGATGCGGTTAACTCCCTCGCACCTGCGCTTTCACCAGGCTAGCCTCATCTGCAGTACCGCACTTGCGGCCAATTCCTCGCAGGTGCGATCACAACAAAAGACAGAAAGTTTCCAGATTTCTTCTAAGTACGAATTTGATTCACTAACCATCCGAAACTCACCTGAGCGCCTCGGGACCCCGTACTAACATACCAACAAGTTTCATAACATAACACGGACCTACTCGAGTCGTCAAATCATATTAAACAATATTAAAACGATGAATGACACCTCAAATCAAAATTTATGAACTTTAAACTTTCAAATTCTATATCTTGTGCCGAAACACATCAAATCAATCTGAAATGACTTTAAATTTTGTACAGAAGTCATAAATGACATAACGAAGCTATTCAAATTTTCAGAATCAGATTTCGACCCCAATATCAAAAAGTCAACTCCCCGGTCAAACTTCCCAAAAATTCGACCTTCACTATTTCAAGCCTAATTCCACTGGTGGCAGATTATTTTATTCATCGCGAACGCAATGGTTTTCCCGCGTTCGCATAAAAGAAATGCCTGAGCAGATTATAAAGTACTCTATTTCGAGGGTTTCGATCATTTTTACATTTTTGGAGCTATGGAGCTCGGATTGAGGCGATTCTTGAAGCAATATTCACCATATGAATTAGGGTAAGTTTTCTATACTCGGTGTTTGTTATATTTCATGAATCTATCTTCGATTTTATCTTTTGGTTGATGAATATTAAAGAGGAAATGGGGGATTTTGGCATGAAGTTTCATAATGTGAAATTTTGAGTTTTGAACATCGAATTGGAGTCGGATTTGAGTGAAACTAGTATGGTTGGACTAGAAATTGAATGGGTTGTTGGATTTTGTAAATTTTGTCAGGTTTTGAGGTGTGGGCCCAGGTTGGGCTTTTGGCCGATTTTGGGCTTTTGATTCAAGATTTGATCTTTTCAATTGGGATTGGTTCCTTTTGCATTGTTTGATGTATTTGAGTTGTTTTTGGTTAGTGTTTACGCCGTTCAAAGGTTGAAACGTGCGGGATGGCATTTTGGAGCATCGCATGGCTTGCTCAGTGTTGGAATTGGCTTGTTCGATGTAAGTAACTTTTTTAATCTTAGTGCTGAGGGTAGGAAACCCCAAAATACGTGTTATGTGATTGATATTGAGGTGACGCACATGCTAGGTGATGGGTGTGTGGGCGTGCACCATATGAATTGAGACTCTGTTGTTCCTATGGCACTATATAATGGTCCTACTTTGTTGATATCCGTGTTTTTACCATGTGAAAAAGTAGTTAAGCTGTCAATCATGCTAGACATCATGTTTAGGCATTATGCCGATACTGTTTGGACCCATAGTGGTCGTCTCTTACTGTCATCTCACTAATTTCATTGATATTTCATACTCAGTCATATCCATGCATTCATACCATATCTCAGTCTCAGATATTATTTATTGATATATCATATCATTGTTGTTGGGCTAGTTTCATGACATTGTGAGCCCGTGAGTAAGACTGGAGAAAATGATGACTGAGTGAGGCCGAGGGCCTGAGTGAGAGTGACATTTTGGGATCGGGCTGCACGCCGCAACATATTATATTGATTATATTTTATATAAATCGGGTTGCACGCGCAACGAGCCTTCGGGTTATATATATATAATATTGGATCGGGTTGCACACCGTAATAATATTGGATAATGTTGTGTGCCACAACAATAGTGGATCGGGTTGCACACCGTAATGGACCTTATGGTCATATATGGATCGGGCTGCAAGCCGCAGCATGTAGTGTACAATGTTGAGTGATTGAGTGTGTTGAGCATTGAGCATAGTGAGAGAGAATGCGAGATATTGAGATTGAGTACTCTGAGAGTGTGGTTACATGAGCTCATCATTGAGATGCATTACATTTGACAAGCGTACTTGAGATACATGCATAGAGATGCATTTCCTTCTGCTACCCAGTGTTGGTGACATTAATGATTTCACTTGTATCTTGGCATGTAGGCATAGAGACGTACTTTCCTCATGCTATCTGAAAATGAAACATCTTACTTATTATTGAAAGAAGTTTTTGGGAAAAATCACAGTTTTCGAACTTACTCGTATTTTGGCATTTTCGGTAAAAGATTTGGGTTTTCACTAAGATACTTAAAAGAAATGTCTATTTTTTTCTGGAACTGTGAACGAACCGAGCATTTTATTTCTGAGATTCCTCTTTTATTACTTGTACTATGCTGTAATGAACTATTGTAGAATATTGCAGTTGGACCCGACCTTCATGTTAGCTCGTCACCACTTTCAACCTAAGGTTAGGTTTGTTACTTATTGAGTACATGGGGTCGGTTGTACTCATACTACACTTCTGCACCTTGCATGAAGATGTTGGTTGTTGATGTTGCTGTGTTCGATGGGAGCTAGGTTGAAGATGTACCTGCGTCCCGATTGTAGCTGCCTCTTGTTCGTGGTAGCTTTAGATCTGTAAAACTCTATTTATGTACTTTTCAAACAAATGATGTATTTATTTTATTTCCTCTTTGTAAGCTGTATTCTTAGAAACTCAAGATTTGTACTATCAGTTCTTGGGGAATGTATAAGATTTAGATAATTTCTTTACTTAATTGCTTTGTTTATTATTATTAGAATTGGTTAGTGGTTAACTGACTTACCTAGTGGGTAAGGTTAGGTGCCATCACGACTAGTTAGATTCTGGGTCGTGACAGATTGGTATCTGAGCTCTAAGTTCATAGGTTCTACAAGTCATGAGCAAGTGTCTAGTAGAGTCTTACGGATCGGTATGATGACGTCCATACCTATCTTTGAGAGGCTACAGGACAGTTAGGATATACTTCCCATATTTCTTTCCTTATCGTGCAACATTGATTCAACTTGAATCGTAACCCTTTGAATTCCTTCCACGCATTCATATGCGCACATGAGCGTTCGGTATCAGTTGTGCATCGCCGACTTGTGATTCTATGAAAGAGGTTCGAGATTTGTATTATGTGCTTTGGTGATGGGCCGGTCTGGAGGACTTGAGGACATCGTTAGACCACAGCTTGAGCTTGGTAGCTTCAATGGTAACTTGTACATTTGAACTCATATGTCCGGTGATGTCCCTACAAGAGGAATTTGTGGCTCGATGAGCGGTGAAATGGCTATATGGTGAGTATGATGTGACTACGAGATGTGTTCGGATTGTTCGGACATGACGAGAAGAGTTTACTTGAGAGGTAGAAAGGACTATTAGGTATTTGGTTTCTGTCATGATATGTCGTATGGTCTCGAGTTATAGGTGTGTTGAGGGATCTCTCATGTTGTTTAGTTTTGGATTGAAGTGGATTCTCATGTCCTGTTGATGAGTTTAGAATCAAGAAGATTAAGTAATTGCGTAGTAGTCATGACTGTGGAAGGGTATAGAGAGATGTCAGTTTGAGGCAGAGCATGTGGGTTATCTCCTGTGAGGTGCCCTGAGGTTGTGTGACCCTTATGATGTTTTGTAGAGAGTTCTCTTTTACCGGTGGGGTACATTTGTGTGATTTGAGTTTGGATCGATTGTAACAGTTGACCTGACTATCACGAGGATGAATGCGAGATTTGCAGACGATTTGAGTTATTATATGGTTTGTGTTACATAAGTTTACGCAGGATTTAGTTAAATTTCAGTACGGGATTCTTGCAGTAATAGAGTATGGGTATCGTGATGTTATCGAGTGTTTTGTTGTTTGGCTTTGAGCCAAGTGGGAGAGCCTGCTATCGACGAGTTGATTCCACGGTTATGTGTTGTATTGGTTTCGGTTCGGGGCATACTGGTGAATCAGTTATGAGTTGCATGGGTTGAGATTGAGGATGACTCGAGTAAAGGAATTTATGGATATAGGCTGTATTACACTCTATTAGTATATGGGAATCATGTAATGAATGAGTGGTTAGTCGTGAAGGATGTAGTGTGCGTGGAGTGGGAATTTGCTCGGTTGCTTAGGAGTGTGGGTTACTCCCTTGGGTGTTGGGGTGCTAATGTGGCACAAGTCGTTCAGTTCGTTTGGTCAATTTAATTGAGATTTGAGAAGAATGGATGAATCTCGAGAATGGTTCTAATGGTTTCAAGATTTAAATGTATATGTCTAGAAACTGAGAGTTGCATTGGACGGTGTCGAGACTTGTGGCATTTTTATATCATTGGGGATTATGCATTTCGGTATCAAAAAGGTGAAGAAAATAGTTTTAGGTTCACATAAGGTCTCTTTAGAGTGGGTGTCTCGGTTGTGGTGCTTTGGGGTGTATAAGAGGGAAGTAAACGGCTTATGGGCCTAAGGGCGTTGTGGTTTTATACTAGGGTCTCTTGTGTGGTGAATTTTGGTTAAGGATCGTGGTGTTCCAGGAAGGAGAAATATCAATTTGAAGGCAATTTGGAAGGGACTTGGAGAAATATGACAGTATGGTGGTAGGTTGGATCAGCAAAGTAACGGGTATAATTGGTTCTTTGGGTACTTATGATGTGGCTAGTCTCCATCGGTATTTCGTGGCAATGCTCTTGGGTTTTGGCGACCTGCGTGGCTGGGTTGAGTTAGATAGATTCGNTGGGTACTTATGATGTGGCTAGTCTCCATCGGTATTTCATGGCAATGCTCTTGGGTTTTGGCGACCTGCGTGGCTGGGTTGAGTTAGCTAGATTCGTTTCTGATAGCTTGGTTGTGTGCAAATGGGTTTTGAAGAGTTCTCAATGGCTTTTACCATGGTTCGAGGGGTAAATTTCCTATCGGCGTGAGGAATATATTGCGTATTGAAATTTTCTGCTGGATGAGATCAAATAGAAGGTTTCTAACTAATCGGGTATGTATTCTACTTATGACTCAGAGTTGAATATAAGATTCTTGTACTGTTCGCATGATGGCATGGTAGACACGGTGTATTGCGTGGGATTGAGATTTTCTTGTGCAAGGTCACAGTTCAGTTTTGAAGGGAAGGACATAAATTCGTTGGCAACATGGACGGATTCAGATGACTAGGCAAATGATATTACTAATCGGTATGGCCTGATGAGAGTATAAATTTCAGAAGGGGAAATGTGTTTTGATTTATGGGCACTTCATTGGTATTACGGCACTCTCCTGGTTGATCGACTACTGATATTCAAATTTTTCTATGTGGCACGGAAGAATTTTAGAAGTATTCTTCATGGGATGATCGTGTATGAGAGTGTGTTAGACATTCTGGCGGTGGAATTGAGACCAGACATGGTGATTCGTGTGTTCAATGGATTTATAGACTGGGAGTTCTCAAGAGCAAGTTGTTTCATGGTTGTGGACTGTGAAGTCATGGTCGAAGCTAGCTAGACAATAGTATGTGTTATGATTCAGTCATTGTGGATTTTTGGAGGGTTATGTATCCATGTGTGGGTGCCCGGAGTTTATTTAGGGGCCCATTAGAAGGCCCAATTAGGGTGTGTATTCTACACCGAGTCGGATTGGTTGGCTCCATACTGCTATGGTTGAGGGATGTGCTATTCGGTTGTTGTTGAGCTTAATCGTATTTTGAAACGATTTGTGAGTTACTCTTGTATGCTACGAGGATTTGTGATTCGTTGGTTATAAGAACACCTGGTACGGTTCTACTTGGGCTTTATAGCGGAATTTGAGCGAGATGAGTAATTGGGTATTGAATGGTCGATGGCGTATGGGTCATGTTCTTTCGGGTTTTGTGTGTCATTATGTCATTTGTCAATTTGTGGTTTCATGATTTAAGCAGGGTGGCTCGAGATATATAATATGGACCGGCGTTTGGATGGGGTCACATGTTGCAGTGGAGTTATGTTAAGGTATGAACCTTGTGTTAGGATCGTGTGATGGTTCTACGGTGTATGATGGATTTTCAGCATTTCTTTGTGGCGGTACTTGTTAATCTTGCGGGACAGTTCTCTCATTTGAGTCATTTTCCATGATTGAGTACATTTGGAATGTTGCTTATTAGTGCACGAATTGCACGGGTTGTGGCTTTAGATTGTATTGATGTGTCATGTCACTAGAGTGGTCATGTTGGATAAGATGAGGTCATTGAACCTAGAATGGATACTATCAGAATTGATTACAACATGTTTGGAAGGATAATATCGAAAGTCGGCTTAGAAATTTGCTATGGTTTTTGTCGAAGGAGAATGAGCTCCACGACTGGTGGATCTGATGAATGGTTATGTGTTTCTACGTGTTTCTTTCATCATTGGTAGTGTACGAAGGTTTTAGAATGGAATCTTGTTTGATATGAGGTTTGTTACCGACATTGGGTTGTTTTGAGCAGTTACTGTGATTAGAAATCATTACCTCGAGCATTTGAGCTATGTGGTATTTGAGTTTTGAGTATTTGAGTTATGGTTACGGCTTTTGGTACATTTTGTTCAGACTTATACAGTGTGTGGGTTGCGGGATTCAGATCTTATAAAAAATTTCAAATGTTAGAAATTGGGTTCTAAGGCTTGTGGGCTAGGTTGAATTTAGAAATTTCAGTTATGTGGTGTTATCAAACCTATATGGGATAAAGTGACGTGGGATCACCCCGGGTATGTGCATGGCAAGGTCATACGGCGGTTTGACGGCTTTGAGAACAACTCTTGACACATTCAAGGACGAACGTATGTTTAAGTGGGGGAGGATGTAACGACCCGACCGGTCGTTTTGAGCATTTGCACTTCACTTGGTAGTTTACGGGCGTGAGTAGCTCTGTATGATGTATTTTGACTTGTATGAATCGTTGGTTTGGTTTTCAGGTTATTCGGGACTGATTTGGAAGAATGATTCTCAACTAGGGAGCTTTAAATTTGAAAGAGTTGACCAAGTTTGACGTTTTTTTGTATTTGACCTTGCATTGGAGTTTTGATGGTTCTGTTAGCTCCGTTGAGTGATTTTGAACTTAGGAGCGCGTTCGAATTGTGATTTGGAAGCCCGTAGTGGAATTAGGCTTGAAATGGCGAAAGTTGGAATTTTTGAAGGATTAACCGGGAGTGGAATTTTCGATATCGGGGTCGGATTCCGATTTCGGAAGTTGGAGCAGGTCTGTAATGTCGAATGTGCCTTGTGTGCAAAATGTGAGGTCAATCGAACGTGAGTCGATTGGTTTCGGCATCGGTTGTGGATGTTTGAAGTTTCAAAGTTCATTGATTTCGAGTTGAGGTGTGATTCATCATTTTGATGTTGTTATGTGTGATTTGCGGCCTCGAGTAGGTCCGTGTTATGTTATTGGACTTGTTGGTATATTCGGACAGGGTCCCGAGGGGCTCGGGCATGTTTCGGATTGGTTTCAGACTATTTTCCTCCATTTTGGCCTTGATGGCGTGTTCTGGTTTTCTGGTGCGTGGATATTTCTTCGCGATTGCGGATCAGTGGATGCGATCGCGTAAAGGGAAAATAGAGTTGGGTTGTTCCTTATTCGCGATCGCGATTGGCTAGAAGCAATCGCGTAGCTTTGTGTTGAAGACTGTCCGCGTTCGTGTATGAGGAACTGTGGTCGCGAAGTGTATTATGGTGGCAGATTATTTTATTCATCGCGAACCCGATGGTTTTCCCGCGTTCGCATAAAAGAAATGCCTGAGCAGATTATAAAGTACTCTATTTCGAGGGTTTCGATCATTTTTACATTTTTGGAGCTATGGAGCTCGGATTGAAGCGATTCTTGAAGCAATATTCACCATATGAATTGGGGTAAATGTTCTATAGTTGATTTTTGTTATATTTCATGAATCTATCTTCGATTTTATATTTTGGTTGATGAATATTAAAGAGGAAATTGGGGATTTTGGCCTGAAGTTTCATAATGTGAATTTTTGAGTTTTGACCATCGAATTTGAGTCGGATTTGAGTGAAATTAGTATGGTTGGACTTGAAATTGAATGGGTTGTTGGATTTTGTAAATTTTGTCGGGTTCCGAGGTGCGGACCCAGGTTGGGATTTTGATTCAAGATTTGATCTTTTCGATCGGGATTGGTTCCTTTTGCATTGTTTAATGTATTGGAGTTGTTTTTGGTTAGTTTTTGAGCCGTTCAAAGTTTGAAACGCGTGGGATGGCATTTTGGAGCATCGCTTGGCTTGCTCGGTGTTGGAATTGGCTTGTTCGAGGTAAGTAACTCTTTTAATCTTAGTACTGAGGGTATGAAACCCCAAAATACGTGTTATGTGATTGATATTGAGGTGACGCACATGCTAGGTGACGGGCGTGTGGGCGTGCACCATATGAATTGAGACTCTGTTGTTCCTATGGCATTGTATAGTGTTCCTACTTTGTTGATATCCGTGTTTTCACCATGTGATAAAATAGTTATGCTGTCAATCATGCTAGACATCATGTTTAGGCATTATGTCGATTACTGTTTGGACCCATAGTGGTCATCTCTTACTGTCATCTCACTGATTTCATTAATATTTCATACTCAAGCATATCCATGCATTCATACCGTATCTCAGTCTCAGGTATTATTTATTGATACATCATATCATTATTGTTGGGCTAGTTTCATGATATTGTGAGCCCGTGAGTGAGACTGGAGAGAATGATGACTGAGTGAGGCCGAGGGCCTGAGTGAGAGTGACATTTTGGGATCCGGCTGCACGCCGTATTATATTATATTGATTATATTTTATATGGATCGGGTTGCACGCTCAATGAGCCTTCGGGTTATATTTATATATATATATATATATATTATTGGATCGGGTTGCACGCCGCAATAATATTGGATCATGTTGCGCACCACAACAATACTGGATCGGGTTGCATGCCGCAACGGACCTTATGGTCATATATGGATCGGGCTGCACGCCGCAACATGTAGTGTATAACGTTGAGTGATTGAGTGTGCTGAGCATTGAGCATAGTGAGAGAGAATGCGAGACATTGATATTGAGTACTTTGAGAGTGTGGGTACATGAGCTCATCATTGAGATGCATTGCATTTGACATGCGTACTTGAGATACATGCATAGAGATGCATTTCCTTCTGCTACCCAGTGTTGGTGACATTAATGATTTCACTTGTATCTTGGCATGTAGGCATAGAGACGTACTTTCCTCATGCTATCTGAAAATGAAACATCTTACTTATTATTGAAAAAGTTTTTGGGAAAAATCACAGTTTTCGAACTTACTCGTATTTTGGCATTTTCGGTAAAAGATTTGGGTTTTCACTGAGATACTTGAAAGAAATGTCTATTTTGTTTCTAGAATTGTTAACGAACTGAGCATTTTATTTCTGAGATACCTCTTTTATTACTTGTATTATGCTGTTATGAAATATTGTGGAATATTGCAGTTGGACCCGACCTTTATGTTAGCTCGTCACTACTTTCAACCTAAGGTTAGGTTTGTTGCTTATTGAGTACATGGGGTTGGTTGTACTCATACTACACTTCTGCACTTTGCATGCAAATGTTAGTTGTTGATGTTGTTGTCTTTGATGAGAGCTGGGTTGAAGATATACCTGCATCCCGATTGTAGATGCCTCTTGTTCGTGGTAGCTTTAGATCTGTAAAACTCTGTTTATGTACTTTTCAAAAATACGATGTATTTATTTCATTTCCGCTAAATAAACTCTATTCTTAGAAGCTCATGATTTGTACTATCAGTTCTTGGGGAATATATAAAATTCAGATAATTTCTTTACTTAATTGCTTTATTTATTGATATTGGAATTGGTTAGTGGTTAACTGGCTTACCTAGTGGGTTGGGTTAGGTGCCATCACGACTAGTTGGATTTTGGGTCGTGACAGATTGGTATCAGAGCTCTAAGTTCCTTGGTTCTACAAGTCATGAGCAAGTGTCTAGTAGAGTCTTACGGATCGGTATGATGACGTCCATACCTATCTTCGAGAGGCAATAGGACAGTTAGGATATACTTCCCATATTTCTTTTCTTATCGTGTGACATTGATTCAACTTGAATCATAACCCTTTGAATTCCTTCCACGTATTCGTATGCGCACATGAGCGTTCGGTATCAGCTGTGCATTGCCGACTTGTGATTCTATGAACGAGGTTCGAGATGTGTATTCTGTGCTTTGGTGATGGGACAGTCTGGAGGACTTGAGGACATGGTTAGACCACAGCTTGAGCTCGGTAGCTTCAGTGGTAATTTGTACATTTGGACTCATATGTCCGGTGATGTCCCTATGAGAGGAATTTATGGCTCGATGAGTGGTGAAATGGCTATGTGGTGAGTATGATGTGACTACGAGATGTGTTCGGATTGTTTGGACGTGACGAGAAGAGTTTACTTGAGATGTAGAAAGGGTTATTGGGTATTTGGTTTTTGTCATGATATGGCATATGGTCTCGAGTTATGGGTGTGTTGAGGGATCTCTCATGTTGTTTAGTTGTGTATTGAAGTAGATTCTCATGTCCTGTTGATGAGTTTAGAATCAAGAAGATTAAGTAATTGTGTAGTAGTCGTGACTATGGAAGGGTATAGAGAGATGGCAGTTTGAGGCAGAGCATTTGGGTTATCTCCTGCGAGGTGTCCTGCGGTTGTGTGACCCTTATGCTGTTTTGTAGAGAGTTATCTTTTACCAGTGGGGTACATTTGTGTGATTTGAGTTTGGATCGATTGTAACAGTTGACCTGACTATCACGAGGATGAATGCGAGATTTGCAGATGATTTGAGGTATTATATGGTTTGTGTTACATGAGCTTACACATGATTTAGTTAAATTTCAGTGCGAGATTCTTGCAGTAATAGAGTATGAGTATAGTGATATTATCGAGTGTTTTGTTGTGTGGCTTTGAGCCAAGTGGGCGAGCCTGCTATCGACGAGTTGATTGCACGGTTATGTGTTGTATTGGTTTCGGTTCGGGGCATACTGGTGAATCAGTTATGACTTGCAGGGGTTGAGATTGAGGATGACTCTAGTAAAAGAATTTATGGATATAGGTTGTATTACACTCTATGGGTATATGGGAATCATGTAATAAATGAGTGGTTAATCGTGAAGGATATAGTGTGCGTGGAGTGGGTATTTGCTCGGTTGCTTAGGAGTGTGGGTTACTCCCTTGGGTGTTGGTGTGCTAATGTGGCACAGGTCGTTCGATCTGTTTGGTCGGTTTAATGGAGATTTGAGAAGAAAGGATGACTCTCGAGAATGGTTCTAACGGATTCAAGATTTAAATGTAGCAATTTGGAATTTTCAAGATTGGTATATGGCTAGAAACTGAGAGTTGCATTGGACGGTGTCGAGACTTGTGGCATTTTTATATCATTGGGGATTATGCATTTCGGTATCAAAAAGGTGAAGAAAATAGTTTTAGGTTCACATAAGGTCTCTTTAGAGTGGGTGTCTCGGTTGTGGTGCTTTGGGGTGTATAAGAGGGAAGTAAACGGCTTATGGGCCTAAGGGCGTTGTGGTTTTATACTAGGGTCTCTTGTGTGGTGAATTTTGGTTAAGGATCATGGTGTTCCAGGAAGGAGAAATATCAATTTGAAGGCAATTTGGAAGGGACTTGGAGAAATATGACAGTATGGTGGTAGGTTGGATCAGCAAAGTAACGGGTATAATTGGTTCTTTGGGTACTTATGATGTGGCTAGTCTCCATCGGTATTTCATGGCAATGCTCTTGGGTTTTGGCGACCTGCGTGGCTGGGTTGAGTTAGATAGATTCGGTTCTGATAGCTTGGTTGTGTGAAAATGGGTTTTGAAGAGTTCTCAATGGCTTTTACCATGGTTCGAGGGGTATATTTCCTACCGGCATGAGGAATATATTGCCTATTGAAATTTTCTGCAGGATGAGATCAAATAGAAGGTTTCTGACTAATCGGGTATGTATTCTACTTGTGACTCAGAGTTGATTATTATGAGATTCTTGTACTCTTCGCAGGATGGCATGGTAGACACGGTGTATTGCGTGGGATTGAGATTTGCTTGTGCAAGGTCACAATTCAGTTTTGAAGGGAAGGACATAAATTCGTTGGCAACATGGACGGATTCAGATGACTAGGCAAATGATATTACTAATCGGTATGGCCTGATGAGAGTATAAATTTCAGAAGGGGAAATGTGTTTTGATTTATGGGCACTTCATTGGTATTACGGCACTCTCCTGGTTGATCGACTACTGATATTCAAATTTTTCTATGTGGCACGGAAGAATTTTAGAAGTATTCTTCATGGGATGATCGTGTATGAGAGTGTGTTAGACATTCTGGCGGTGGAATTGAGACCAGACATGGTGATTCGTGTGTTCAATGGATTTATAGACTGGGAGTTCTCAAGAGCAAGTTGTTTCATGGTTGTGGACTGTGAAGTCATGGTCGAAGCTAGCTAGACAATAGTATGTGTTATGATTCAGTCATTGTGGATTTTTGGAGGGTTATGTATCCATGTGTGGGTGCCCGGAGTTTATTTAGGGGCCCATTAGAAGGCCCAATTAGGGTGTGTATTCTACACCGAGTCGGATTGGTTGGCTCCATACTGCTATGGTTGAGGGATGTGCTATTCGGTTGTTGTTGAGCTTAATCGTATTTTGAAACGATTTGTGAGTTACTCTTGTATGCTACGAGGATTTGTGATTCGTTGGTTATAAGAACACCTGGTACGGTTCTACTTGGGCTTTATAGCGGAATTTGAGCGAGATGAGTAATTGGGTATTGAATGGTCGATGGCGTATGGGTCATGTTCTTTCGGGTTTTGTGTGTCATTATGTCATTTGTCAATTTGTGGTTTCATGATTTAAGCAGGGTGGCTCGAGATATATAATATGGACCGGCGTTTGGATGGGGTCACATGTTGCAGTGGAGTTATGTTAAGGTATGAACCTTGTGTTAGGATCGTGTGATGGTTCTACGGTGTATGATGGATTTTCAGCATTTCTTTGTGGCGGTACTTGTTAATCTTGCGGGACAGTTCTCTCATTTGAGTCATTTTCCATGATTGAGTACATTTGGAATGTTGCTTATTAGTGCACGAATTGCACGGGTTGTGGCTTTAGATTGTATTGATGTGTCATGTCACTAGAGTGGTCATGTTGGATAAGATGAGGTCATTGAACCTAGAATGGATACTATCAGAATTGATTACAACATGTTTGGAAGGATAATATCGAAAGTCGGCTTAGAAATTTGCTATGGTTTTTGTCGAAGGAGAATGAGCTCCACGACTGGTGGATCTGATGAATGGTTATGTGTTTCTACGTGTTTCTTTCATCATTGGTAGTGTACGAAGGTTTTAGAATGGAATCTTGTTTGATATGAGGTTTGTTACCGACATTGGGTTGTTTTGAGCAGTTACTGTGATTAGAAATCATTACCTCGAGCATTTGAGCTATGTGGTATTTGAGTTTTGAGTATTTGAGTTATGGTTACGGCTTTTGGTACATTTTGTTCAGACTTATACAGTGTGTGGGTTGCGGGATTCAGATCTTATAAAAAATTTCAAATGTTAGAAATTGGGTTCTAAGGCTTGTGGGCTAGGTTGAATTTAGAAATTTCNTTGTGAGTTACTCTTGTATGCTACGAGGATTTGTGATTCGTTGGTTAAAGAACACCTGGTGCAGTTTCATTTGGGCTTTATAGCGGAATTTGAGGGAGATGAGTAATTGGGTATTGCATGGTCGATGGCGTATGGGTCATGTTCTTTCGGGTTTTGTGTGTCATTGTGTCATTTTCCTATCTGTGGTTTCAGGATTTAAGCAGGGTGGTTCGAGATATATAATATGGACCGGCGTCTGGATGGGGTCACGCATTGCAGCGAAGTTATGTTAAGGTATGAACCTTGTGTTAGGATCATGTGATGGTTCTACGGTGTGATGGATTTTCAGCATTTCTTTGTGGCGGTACTTGTTAATCTTGCGGGGCAGTTCTCTCATTTGAGTCATTTTCCAAGATTGAGTATATTTGGAATGTTGCTTATTAGTTCACGGATTGCACGAGTTGTGGCTTTAGATTGTATTGATGTGTCGTGTCACTAGAGTGGTCGTGTTGGATGAGATGAGGTCATTAAACCTAGAATAGATACTATCGGAATTGATTACAACATGTTTGGAAGGGTAATATCGAAAGTCGACTTAGAATTTGCTATGGTTTTTGTCGAAGGAGAGGGAGCTCCACGACTGGTGGATCTGATGAATGGTTACGAGTATTTGCGTGTTTCTTTCATCATTGGTAGTGTACGAAGGTTTTAGAATGGAGTCTTGTTTGATATGAGGTTTGTTACCGACATTGGATTGTTTTGAGCAGTTACTGTGATTAGAAATCATTGCTTCGAGCATTTGAGCTATGTGGTATTTGAGTTTTGAGTATTTAAGTTATGGTTACGGCTTTTGGTAAAACTTGTTCAGACTTATACAGTGTGTGGGTTGCGGGATTCAGATATTATAAGAAATTTAAAATGCTAGACATTAGGTTCTAAGGCTTGTGGGCTAGGTTGAATTTAGAAATTTCAGTTATGTAGTGTTAGCAAACCTATATGGGATAAAGCGACGTGGGATCACCCCGGGTAAGTGCATGGCAAGGTCATACGGCGGTTTGACGGCTTTGAGAACAACTTTGGACATGTTCAAGGACGAACGTATGTTAAGTGGGGGATGATGTAACGACCCGATCGGTTGTTTTGAGCATTTGCACTTCACTCGGTAGTTTACGGGTGTGAGTAGCTCCGTATGATGTATTTTGACTTGTATGAATCGTCGATTTGGTTTTCAGGTTATTCGGGACTGATTTGGAAGAATGATTCTCAACTCGGAAGCTTTAAGTTTGAAAGAGTTGACCAAGTTTAACTTTTTAGTATTTGACTTTGCATTGGAGTTTTGATGGTTCCGTTAGCTTCGTTGAGTGATTTTGGACTTAGGAGCGCGTTCGGATTGTGATTTGGAGGTCCGTAGTGGAATTAGGCTTGAAATGGCAAAAGTTGGAATTTTGGAAAGTTTGACCGGGAGTGGACTTTTTGATATTGGAGTCAGATTCTGATTCCGAAAGTTGGAGCAGGTCTGTAATGTCGAATGTGACTTGTGTGCAAAATTTAAGGTGAATCGAACGTGATTCGATAAGTTTCGGCATCGGTTGTGGAAGTTTGAAGTTTCAAAGTTCATTGATTTCGCGTTGAGGTGTGATTCGTCATTTTGATATTGTTATGTGTGATTTGAGGCCTTGAGTAGGCCCATGTTATGTTATTGGACTTGTTGGTATATTCGGACGGGGTCCCGAGGGGCTCGGGCATGTTTTGGGTTATTTTCGGACTATTTTCCTCCATTTTGGCCTTGCTGGAGTGTTCTGGTTTTCTGGTGCATGGATGGTTCTTCGCGATCGCCGATCAGTAGATGCGATCACGTAAAGGGAAAATGGAGTTGGGTTGTTTCTTATTCTCGGTCGCGATTGGCCAGAAGCGATCGCGCAGCTTTGTGTTGAAGACTGTCCGCATTCGCGTATGAGGAAATGTGGTCGCGAAGTGTATTATGGTGGCAGATTATTTTATTCATCGCGAATGCGATGGTTTTCCCACGTTCGCATAAGAGAAATGCCTGGGCAGATTATAAAGTACTCTATTTCGAGAGTTTCAGCCATTTTTACATTTTTGGAGCTTTGGAGCTCAGATTGAGGCAAATCTTGAAGCAATTTTCACCATATGAATTGGGGTAAGTATTCTATACTTAGTTTTGGTTATATTTCATGAATCTATTTTCGATTTTAGCTTTTGGTTGATGAATTTTGAAGAGGAAATTGGGGATTTTGGCCTGAAGTTTCATAATGTGAATTTTTGAGTTTTGAACATCGAATTGGAGTCGGATTTGACTGAAACTAGTATGATTGGACTCGTAATTGAATGGGTTATTAGATTTTGTAAATTTCGTCGGATTCCGAGGTGCGGGCCCAGGTTGGGCTTTTGGCTGATTTTGGGCTTTTGATTCAAGATTTGATTTTTTCGATCGGGATTGGTTCCTTTAACATTGTTTGATGTATTTGCGTTGTTTTTGGTTAGTTTTTGAGCCGTTTGGAGGTCGTAACGCGCGTGATGGCATTTTGGAGCATCACTTGGCTTACTCGATGTTGGAATTGTCTTGCTCGAGATAAGTAACTCTTCTAATCTAAGTGTTGAGGGTATAAAACCCTGAAATAACTATTATGTGATTGATATTGAGGTGACGCACATGCTAGGTGACAGGCGTGTGGGCGTGCATCATGTGAATTGAGACTCTGTTGTTCTCATGGCACTGTATAGTGGTCCTACTTTGTTGATATCCGTGTTTTCACCATGTTATAAAGTAGTTAAATTGTCAATCATGCTAGATATCATGTTTAGGCATTATGCCGATACTGTTTTGACCTATAGTGGTCATCTCTTACTGTCATCTCATTGATTTCATTGATATTTCATACTTAGTGATATCCATGCATTCATACTATATCTCAGTCTCAGATATTATTTATTGATATATTATATCATTGTTGTCGGGCTAGTCTCATGACATTGTGAGCCCGTGAGTGAGACTGAAGAGATTGATGACTGAGTAAGGCCGAGGGCCTGAGTGAGCGTGATATTTTGGGATCGGGCTGCACGCCGCAACATATTATATTGATTATATTTTATATGGATCGGGTTGCACGCTGCAAGAATAACGGATCGGGCTGCACACCGCAACAATATAGTGCTTGGGCTGAAGAAGCCCCTCCAGAGTCTGCACACCCCCAGTGAGCGCAGTCGACTATATATATGTGGATCGGGTTGCACGCTGCAAGAATAACGGATCGGGCTGCACACCGCAACAATATAGTGCTTGGGCTGAAGAAGCCCCTCCAGAGTCTGCACACCCCCAGTGAGCGCAGTCGACTATATATATGTGGATCGGGTTGCACGCTGCAAGAATAACGGATCGGGCTGCACACCGCAACAATATAGTGCTTGGGCTGAAGAAGCCCCTCCAGAGTCTGCACACCCCCAGTGAGCGCAGTCGACTATATATATGTGGATCGGGTTGCACGACGCAACAGGCCTTATGGTCGTATATGGATCGGGCTGCACGCCGTAACCGGTATTGTACAACGCTGAGTGATTGAGTGTGCTGAGCATTGAGCATAGTGAGAGAGAATGCGAGACAGTGAGATTGAGTACTCTGAGATTGTGGGTACATGAGCTCATCATTGAGATGCATTGCATTTGACATGCGTACTTGAGATACATGCATAGAGAAAGCATTTCCTTCTGCTACCCGGTGTTGGTGACATTTATGATTTCACATGTATCTTAACATGTAGGCATAGAGACGTACTTTCCTCATGCAATCTGAAAATGAAACATCTTACTTATTATTGAAAGAAGTTTTTGGGAAAAATCGCAGTTTTCGAACTTACTCATATTTTGGTATTTTCGGTAAAAGATTTGGGTTTTCACTGAGATACTTGAAAGAAATGTCTATTTGTTTTTCTGGAACTGTGAATGAACTGAGCATTTTATTTCTGAGATACCTCTTTTATTACTTGTACTATGCTGTTATGAACTGTTGTGAAATATTGGTGTTGGACCCGACCTTCGTATTAGCTCGTCACTACTTTCAACCTAAGGTTAGGTTTGTTACTTATTGAGTACATGGGGTCGGTTGTACTCATACTACACTTCTGCACCTTGCGTGCAAATGTTGGTTGTTGATGTTGCTGTATTCGATGGGAGCTGGATTGAAGATGTACCTGCGTCCCGATTGTAGCTGCCTCTTGTTCGTGGTAGCATTAGATCTATAAAACTCTGTTTATGTACTTTTCAAACAGACGATGTATGTATTTCATTTTCGCTTTGTAAACTCTATTCTTAGAAGCTCATGATCTGTACTACCAGTTCTTGGGAAATGTATAAGATTCAGATAATATTTTTACTTAATTGCTTTATTTATTGTTATTGGAATTGGTTAGTGGTTAACTGGCTTACCTAGGGGGTTGGGTTAGGTGCCGTCACGACTAGTTAGATTTTGGATCGTGACAAAATTGATCATTTATGTAAGTTTTAATGATGTCCTTTTATTTTAAATTCATGTATTATGTTAATGTAATAATATTTTTCGGCATTTAGATGATTGTTGCATTATTATACATAAAAATTCTCTTATTAATTAAATTTTACTGTTCCTTCGTATAAATAAATATTTAAATCACCGCGTGTCATTATTAATGTGCAACACACGTTCATAGATACTAGTATAAATAAAAGAGAACTGAGAGAGTTATATGAGTTTAATAATGGGTGATAATCTCATTCCCGAGCGTAAACAAAACAAATCCTACTCCCTCCGGTCCACAATAAGTGACCAATTTGCATTTTTATTTTGGTCCAAAATAAGTGTCCATTTATATAATCAAGAAAAAAATCAATTTGTTTTTTCAAAATTACCCTTATGTATGTATCCCTAAAAAGTCTTTTACTCCTCACATTAACTATGCTGCAATATTTAATTAAGGGTAGTTTAGTCACACTAACTATTTTTGTCTAAAATTTTATATTTCCTTAATTGATGTGCCCGAAGCAAATTGGTCACTTATTGTAGACCGGGTGAAGTATTGCACATAGTAAATTAGTGTATTTAGGAAAGACATGACAACACTATTAAAAACCGTCTCACATATAGCTGACACTGTTAAGTTTGATGACATGGAAAATAAAGCCGTCATGTTCATAGTCTTAAAATGTTTAAAGATGATCTAATTAAAATAAATAATCAAGCGCGTCGGCTGAGTATGTAAAGAAACATCTAAAAGTTTTTATTTATTCTCCCATCTTATATTTTCTTTCGTTTTCAAAATCGTTGTCACTTTTGTTTTAATATTTCAAATAAAATCAGCATCCATAACCTGTCAATTGCTCCACCCTACCCGCACAAATTAAACCACAGTAGCCTCTAATAATGATGAAATAAAAATGCGACAACAAAACCTTCTCTCTTATATATTTTTATTTTAAGCAACCTTCACCTTTCTCAACACACTCTTCTTCGTCTACTTCTTCATCTTCTTCTTAAACGTCTGTCAATGGCATGTTATACAACAATAATCACGGTATTTTTGGTCCTGAACTTAGTTCAAGGTGCACCTCAAGTGCCTTGTTATTTCATTTTTGGGGACTCGTTACTTGATAATGGCAACAACAATGATCTTAACACAGCAGCAAGAGCTAATTATCTACCTTATGGAGTTGACTTCCCCGACGGTCCAACTGGTCGATTCACCAATGGACGCAATATGGCAGATTTCCTAGGTGATCTTAACTCTCTCCCTTTTCTGATCCCTCCAAGTCCAAGATTTTCATTTTTTGCGGTAAAGTATGCGACCATCGATCTCATCTGAAATTTTTAATCGAAAAAAATTAAAGTACACTTTTATTTACTTAATTATATATTTATCGCACATCTTTTTGAGTATAATATTCAACATACATTTTCATGTGCATATTTCAACGAGGTCATGACCTCTATACCATATTGAAGTGTTTGGCCATCCTATCTAGAAGTCTAAAGTAGTTGTTACTTCCCCGTATTTTTTATTTCTAACCTGCAAAGCATATTGTTTTGTTATTAGTCTTGTTTAATTTATGCTTTAGTTTTGAATTTGTCATATCCATAAATTTATCTCATTAAATTGTAGCGGAACACCTTGGTTTTGATAACTACATTCCACCTTATGCTAGTGCAACGGGTGATGAGATCTTGCAAGGTGTGAATTATGCATCTGGTTCAGCTGGAATTCGCAACGATACAGGAAATCACCTTGTAAGTATATAGAACGGGATATTTGCGACCCATTCCATCCAAGTATGCAATAATGTCTTCTCTTTTCTTTGCTATTAACATTTAAGTTAGCAATATATCTTGCAGAACAAGAAATTTTATCTTCTTGTTCAATGTGAATGGTGATACATATTCATGGAGCTAGAATTCTGATATAAATTCTTGATTGTTGTATAAATTAGAGTAATCATGCTAGCAAAAGCGGGGGAGAAAAAATTCACCAACGAAAATGAATCTTTTTTTAATTTCTTACTTTAGCAATTTTCAAAGATTGAAACCACGTGCGAGCACAAAATTTGGCAAGGGCCCAATCACATTAAAATATTTAATATTTTGCATTATTGAGGATAGAAAGTGACTTTCAGGTTGTTGATTTTTGAGTAAAACCTAAAAAGGTAGACAGATGTATTCTCCAAAAATGAAAAAGAAAAAGAAAAAGAAAAGGGAGAGAGATATATAAAATATAGAATAGGTTTAGGTAACAAGTTGTTTTCACGCGTCATATCTTAAAGAGGCAAAGCGTTTTCACTCAATCTTTTTGAAAGATTTGTCATAAACATGTGTTAATTTTGACAAACAGAAAGCAGCACTTATTTATTTTGTATTTGATACTTACAGAAAAGCGTATTAATTTTCAGGGCTATCGGATTTACTTGGGCAGGCAATTGGAGAATCATAAAGTCACAATATCCCGAATAGCTGATTTACTTGGGAATACAACCTCAGCCAAAAACCACTTGAATAAGTGCCTCTTCATTGTGGGAATAGGCAGCAATGACTACATCAACAATTTTCTAATGCCAGATATCTATCCAACAAGTCATTTGTACACACCAAGTCAATAGCAACAGTCTTGATAGAGCAGTACTCCCAACAGCTAAAGGTTCGAATTAAACTTTTTTTTATTACATACACTTACATTTCTATTTTAATTATGAAAAATGAGAATACTTGTATGGCTGATGTTGGAATTTTGTTGGTAGTAGGATTTGTATGAAGACGGAGCAAGGAAAATCACCCTATTTGGACTGCCCCAAATAGGTTGCATTCCAGATGAGTTGAAAAAACACAGCACACTTTTATGTGTTGATTCAACAAATGAGGCAGTTCAATTATTCAACCAAAACCTTAAAGCTCTTGTTGATGATCTTAATACCAATTTACCGGACGTACAATTCATATACATAAACATGTATAGCATTTCATCCGCAATTGGTATGTTAAACATTAGTTATATAAAGATATACTTTACCTTTCTTATACAAAAAAAATCTTGTCACGTTTTATTTATTATTTTTCTTCTTTTTTCAGCTATAACTCTTTTGAATTATCCATGCTGCCAAGTTTCGAAGATCATGCCTGAAGGGCAATGTATTCCAGGAAAAGCTCCATGCCTTATTAGGCCTACACATCTCTTTTTTGATAATTTCCATCCCACTGAAATTGCCAATTCGATCGCTACAAATAGAGCTTACAATGCTCTTCTATCCTCTGATGCTTATCCTATGGACATTCGTCACTTGGTCACGGGGAACAAATTGTATTATGATCAGTAACTTTCGCGTATTTTACAATTTTCATGCATATTTGTAATAATCGCTTATGCATAGAATAAGAATTTAAACCCAGTGTATCTTTTTGGATTGGATTAAAATTGTTCATGTTCCAGATTGGTCTCTTTGAAATTATATATTGACATTTCAGTCTTTTTCTATAGGTATTTACAAAAAGAATTACACGAGGGGAGGAACGAAACCAACTCGTACTTATTGTGCAGAAAACTCACACATCGATACACTAGTATTTCACGGTTCCACCAATCAAAAATAAAGATCCCCTATTTTGGCCGTCTACGGCTATCACGATCCAAAATTCCACCACAGGCGTCGTGATGACATCTAGTCTCTAAGACTAGGTAAGCCGATTTTCATTACATTTCGAAGCCATTTTTGTTTTTTTTATTTGAATATGAATTGAATAGGTAATCAAAACCAACAGCGGAACAAATATAAATATAACAACCTCCCAAGACTGGTAGTACCGAGTCATAACTCTAACTGAATACATGAAATGATCTCAAAGATCGAATACTCAATACTGTTTGAATAATAAATAACAGTACAATAATATGGAAAGACTCCAAGGAGCTGCGACGACCAAGCAGTTCTACCTTGAATCCTTGCGATCCCACTTTAACTATGTTCGAGTCTGATAGCTCCAATACCTGACTCTGCACAAAAATGTGCAGAAGTGTAGTATGAGTCCCCGATAAGTATCAAGACTAACCACAGTGGAGTAGAGACGAGGTAGAGTCAAGAAACTCACTAGTCTAATAACCTGTGCAATATAGTATACAAAATACTAGGAAACAAATAACAATAAGGGCAACACAAATCAACCAGTGATATGCCTGGCATGGCAACAAGAACACTATTAATGTTGCTCAACAAATAATAAATACAAGTACACCCAATTAAATCAACTTCTTCAAATAAATATCTTTCACATATAATTCTTCCAAATAACTCTCTTTCAAATATAATTTCCTCAAATAAATATCTTTCAAATATAATTCTTTCAATAAATCTTTTTCAAATATAACTTCCTCAAGTAAATATCTTTCGAATATAAGTCACCGTGTGACATCTCATTTCAAAATCATAAAGTACGGGTCTCAGCCTAATTTCATATTTTTCGTAAACAAGGGTCTCAACCCTCTTTCATAGTTTCACGGCACTTCGTGCCCATAATTAAATCATCATATTTTCCCGGCACCTCGTGCTAATTTTTTCCATCTCAACTGCACGGACAATTCACGTGCCAATATCATCATTATTTACCCACGGCACCTTGTGCCCATATTTCTTTTCACAATCCGTCTGGCAATAGCCACAGGCTCTCAATTTCAACATAATTCAGTTTATTATGAATTTACCAACAACAAAAAAAATTGCACAAGGCATAAAAATAAACACAAGGAATACCCCAACATCACATGAAAATTACCAACACAATAACTCCATATCATCATATATCATCCCTGACAATAGCCACACTTATCTCTCATATAGCCACCCTTATCACTCCGCCCAGACAATATCCCAACACACATAACAACAGTAAAATGCCTCCCTTATGCCCATATAATATCAACAGTAAAATGCCACCCTTATATCCTCAAAATAACAACTCACACAACACAACAATTTACACGAAAAATTATCACAGCAACATAACAAAATCAATTCATATCACAATTTGTCCAATGACCACAACCAATTTCAAAGATACAACCAAATCAATTAATTTCACAACAAATAGCCAAAGGCCCCACACAAATTATAAAACCTCAAAAGCAATCAACAAAGATAGAAATTACTCAGCATAGAGCAACGCTTTCATTAATCCAAATTCTCAATAATTATATAAACACCTATTCTTAAGCTCATTTAATTAATTATTTGCAGAGGAAAAATCCATAATAAAATTAAATTACAAGAAATATCAAACCAACAAACTCACGAAATTACATACATATTCAAGTAACAATCACATCAAATTGTCATATGAAACAAATTCAACAACAAGAATTTAGGCATGGCAAATAGATGATTTAATAAATACCAACAATTATCCAATTTATTACACAATAATGCCTTAAGACTTTAACCCAATAAAATTTGCACATATAAGCCCAAGTACGTACTCGTCACCTCGCGTGCACGGCTTTTCACATTACATAAATGACACATAAGAATCGATGCCTAAGGGGTAATTCTCCCACTCGAGGTTAGGCAAGATACTTACCTTTTTGAAGTTATGCCGATTTTCCAAAATCGTCTTCTTGCTTGAATTGACCTCCGGACAGCTCAAATCTATCCAAATTAATTATACAACTTCATTAAAATGCATCGGAAATAATTCCGGATAATAATACGTCGACTTAAACTTTTATTCCAAAAAGTCAACAAAAGTCAACGCGAGGCTCGCCTCTCGGAACCCGACATAATTTTTACAAAATATGAACACTCATTCCGATACGAGTTCAACCATACTAATTTTATCGAATTCCAATAAAAACTCGACCTCCAAATCTTAAATTAAACCAAAAGGGTTTTCACAATTTTTCCAACTTAATTCATCGATTAGATGTTAAAAACGACCATGGATTCGGGTAATCTAACCAATATTGAGTTAAGAACACTTACCCTGTTATTTTCCTTGAAAAACTCCCGAACATCGTCTCTTCCCGAGCTCCACTTTGGTAAAAATGGAAAATAAGACGAAGTCTCATTTTCAAAACTTAATGTTTCTGCCCAGGCATCAAAGCATCGCGATCGCGGAACATCAAACACGATCGCGAAGAAGGAAAAGAGTGTTGCCCAGCTTGTGCTTCGCGAATGCGACAACACGCTCGCGAACGCGGAGAAGAAAAGTCTGATGGCTCATGACTGGCCTACGCGAACGCGGGAAATAGTACGCAAATGCGAAGAATGGGATGGCATACCTTCGCGAACGCGTAACAAAGGATGCGAACGCGAAGAGGAAGTTGTCACCAGTGCCCAGCTCCTATTTTCATCTACGCGAACACGAAGAGAGAGCTGTGAACGTGAAGAAGGAAAAGACAAAAGTACGCGATAGCGGAAGTAAGCTCGCGAACGCGAAGAACAAATAATTCCCCTTCCAAACTAACATTACGCGAAAGCGGACTGGGAGGAAATGTGTAGAGCTACGTGATCGCGAGGCATATTATGCGAACGCGAAGAAGGAAATTGTCAAGTTCCAAAATTTTCCACCAACGGGACCGTGATGGCGCCTAACATTTCGCTTGCCAGGCAAGCCAACGTTAGAGAATCATTAGACCAATTCCTTATTTTCATTCATTAAGTAACAATAATTAAGTAAAATGAAATATAATAAGTGCGGAATATCATAAAAACTGTATTAATTACTACCACCCGGATCTGGAGTCACAATTCACGAGCATTCTAGAATTTACTACAAGTAATAGTCTGAAAGAGACGCAATTGTCTGAATAAAAGAAACAGTAGAACAGAAATGATAGACAGGGACTTCAAGGTCTATGGACGCCGACAGATCTAGCTTGAGTCTCTGGACAGCGGACCAATAGCAAAATCTCGATCAACCAGAGCCGATATCAAAATCTGCACAGAAAGTGCAGAGTGCAGCATCAGTACAACCGACCCCATGTACTGATAAGTGTCGAGCCTAACCTCGACGAAGTAGTGACGAGGCTAAGGCAAG